>CAXIES010000098.1:0-74400 GCA_964023965.1 Melinopterus prodromus
TTTTGACGCTGCTTTGCGTTCTCGATTCGTTTTTTCGCCGAATCACCCATTGTTCCAACACACGTCTGCTGGTGTCGTCTCTTTGCAATTGTTTCGCCCCCCCCCCCTGGACCGCTCTGATAATGTTTGTTGAGCACCATAATTAAAGACTGTAAGTTTGATTTCTATTTTAATTTTCACGAATTATTCTCTATATTTTACGACTTATTGTAGATTGGACCGATGATGGCTGCTTAAGCCGAAACATGTCTCCTGTACACTAATAAATAATTTTGCAAAGTGAAGAGGCTCTTATTCCCACACCTTTAATTTTCATACTTTGCACGATGGACACCACATTAATATTATCTGATGAAACCTCGTCGATGGTCCACAAATACCGAAAAATCTGCACTAGGGTCGTAATAACAGAGAATCACATCTCCTTCTTGAACACATGCTTGAACGAAAAATTAACACCCAATTTTGCCAGGATAAAATCTGCATACCTTGACCCGGGGACGAAACAGAAACTACAGAGACGCATCATAGTACAACAGAAAAGACACCACTACAAAAAATCTAGTCAAGACAATTCAACCCTGTTACGACTATACAGGACACTCCAACATAGGCTTCATTTTCTGGAACTGGACCAAATCATTTCAGATGCGAGGAGTGAAGCATACGTCCTGGGTTCGGAAGATCGTGCAAGAAAGCGGAGGAAACTTGAAAACCTTCGATCGCTCGCCACAAATGTTCGACGCTCACGTGCTGACTCTGACGCTGGTAACAATCTCTCTCCTTTTACTAATCTCACTAATATTGTTTTTGACGACGATGAACTACATCTCCTTAACCGTGGCCATAAGTTCGCTTTGGCGCCCTCCAGCAATCTTGCACGGTCTACCATTGAAATAGACTGTGCCATACACAGACACCCTGATTACGATGATATAGTTAAGGATATTGTTCCCCTTATTAACAGAATTAATCGTAGTAAGGGTGGTAGATATGATGGTTTAAATAAATTAGATAAACAGCAATGGAAGGTTGCCAAATGTGTAAAGAGAAAGCTGGAGGATGCTGGAGCTTGTTTGGTCCAGGCTGATAAGAATGCCGGTGTGGTCATTCTGTACAGAGATGTGTATGTCAAAAAAACTCTGGAGTTTCTTGACAGCAATGACTACACTGAAATTCGTAAGAACCCTTTGAACACCATAATAACTAAAACTAAGAGTATCATTGGTCAATGTAAGGCCACCCTGATGGAGTATTCGCATTCCTTTTCCCCAAATTTTATTCCTATGAACCCAACCGTCCCCCATCTTTATGCTCTACCAAAACTGCACAAGACTGGCATGCCCATTAGACCGATCACTGCTTTTTATAACTCCCCAACAATTTATTTATCTAAATTCATGCTTGACATTTTTAAATTAACTGATTTCACTCCTTGTTACACTGTAAAAAACTCCATTGATTTTATTAATCTTGTTAAAGACATTAACTTGGACGGTTGTATCATGATCTCCTTTGATGTCACTAATTTATACACTAACATCCCCATCGATTTCACTTTAGACCTGGTAAATCAACTTTTTCACTCCCATTTCAACGACCCCTCCCAAATATCCCATTTTATCACTATCCTCAAACATATTGTTCATCAAAATTACTGTTCCTTTGAGGACAAATTTTATAGAATTACTGACGGTTTGCCGATGGGCATGCCAATCTCCCAATACCTGGCTGACATTTTTCTCAATCATATTGAAGAAACTTTGATAGTTAACCCCATAAATCCCTTTCGCAAAAATATAACCAATTGGCTGAGATACGTGGACGACGTTTTCTGTATATGGAATGGCACCATTCCTGAGTTGCAAAATATGCTCGAATACATTAATGACCTTCATCCTAAGCTTAAATATACTTTAGAAATTGAAAATAATAAAGTCCTCAACTTCCTTGATTTAACTTTAACTAATTTCAACAATAATATTTCTTTTAATATATACAGAAAACCGTCTTCCACCCCAACCATAATCCCTTTCGACTCATCCCACCCCATGTCACAGCGCCTTTCCTCTTTAAGATTTTACTTCCACAGAGCTTTTACTTACCCATTAAACAGAGACGACATGGTTAGTGAGCTTAACTATATCGCCCTCCTCGCCAAGGATAATTCCTTCCCTCCAAAACTTGTTAACAGACTTATGCACGAAGTTTTCAGAAAACTTGACCCTCTCTTCGTAAGGGAGGTCAATGACAATAACACAAACAGATATAGACCTTTTACGTTCAATGGTATAAATTTGAAATTGACAAAGGCTCTCACTCCTTACAACATTATTCCTGCATTCAAGACAAACACCCAACTCCTGCAAATCCTTTCTACCACCAATAAGAATAAAAGGACCATCCTTGACGAGAATGGCGTATATTCCATCGGTTGTATGAACTGCGACGCTCTGTACATTGGACAGACTGGCAGAAAACTATCTAAGAGAATTGCGGAACACAAGAGCCAGCATATGTCCAACATATACAAGCACAGACTCGCCACGGGACATAATATTGACTACAATGGTGTTACTTTACTGCACCGTTGTAATAAGGGCCACAAACTTGACCTGCTCGAACAGTTTGAAATTTACACCCACAACAAGTTAAACAATTGTGACCTTATTAATGACCAACTTAATTTTATTACAAGACCTCTTTTTACGTACTTATAACCGCTTTTGCACCTTCAGTGTGTTTTTTGCCTTTTCTTGGCTTGTTCTTGTGTTTCGCTCCTCCTTGTTTTGCCACTAACTTTACCTATCCCCATTTTTTCGCTTACCGTATCTCCCCACATTCCGACCTAACCTCTGCGAGAGCGTGTTGCCAACGTTTGAGTTTGAACTTTGTTGTTTCGGTTTTGTTCTAAGTGTTTTAACTCCCATATGTACTTTTAGATTAAGTCTAGTCCGTTTGTATTTGCCAAATGCGTGAGTTTGAATTGGTTTTTGTATATTATGACTGTTTACAATGTTTGTTTTTCGTTCACCTTTAGTGATTTTGGTTGCCTGCACTGCAGCCTAGTTTCATTTTGACGCTGCTTTGCGTTCTCGATTCGTTTTTCGCCGAATCACCCATTGTTCCAACACACGTCTGCTGGTGTCGTCTCTTTGCAATTGTTTTCGCCCCCCCCTGGACCGCTCTGATAATGTTTG
Organism: Melinopterus prodromus; assembly: GCA_964023965.1. Lineage (NCBI taxonomy): Eukaryota > Metazoa > Arthropoda > Insecta > Coleoptera > Scarabaeidae > Melinopterus > Melinopterus prodromus. The sequence goes on from CAXIES010000098.1 coordinate 3,201, forward strand.
TTGAGCACCATAATTAAAGACTGTAAGTTTGATTTCTATTTTAATTTTCACGAATTATTCTCTATATTTTACGACTTATTGTAGATTGGACCGATGATGGCTGCTTAAGCCGAAACATGTCTCCTGTACACTAATAAATAATTTTGCAAAGTGAAGAGGCTCTTATTCCCACACCTTTAATATATATATATATATATATATATATATATATATATATATATATATATATATATATATATATTTATAATCCGTGCAAATTACGACGATAAACCGAATTTTTTTTTATCAAGAAACACGCATGATCTAAATAATAATTTGGAAACATGAAAAAATTATAGACCCCTTGCAGAAGACCTAGATTGTTTTTTATTTAGGCTATTTTTTTGTTGTATACATAGGACCATAGAAACAACTTTTTATCAACTTGTATATTTTTTTCCCGGCACCATTGACCTTATTTACAAAAATAACTATTATTTGTTAAAATTACTCAATTTTATGCTAAGTGCGGAAGACCCAAATGTTGCATTAGAGTAATATTTTTATACTATTATTTCACAACCTATTGTTAAAAATTTTCAACATGAAAAATACTTTACCCCTACTACAAAAAAAACACATTTATTGAGAAAAATTATAAACTTTAGGCCACTTGAGGGTGATATATTTTTTCTTATATGGGACAATATTTTTGATGTTATACCTAAGTGGGTTCATAGAGACAACTTATATTAACTTGAAATTTAGATTTTCCAAAAATGGTTGTTTTGATACACCCTACAAACTGGTTGGGCATTATTTATATCTACATATTAGAATTGTAGATTTATAACATTATAAATATATTTAAAACCTGTAATATGTATAATTGGTTTGTTTGCCCATCAGTAAAAACAATTAGTTATTCCTAATTGCTAAGCATGCGCAATGGAGATTTTGTAAAGGCAGAACCCCCATTGCGCACACGCAAGAGTAAAAATAGGTGCTTTGTATAATTATTTTGATGCTGCTCGAGCAAACCTATTATGTAAAATAAGAATAATAGATAATAATAGAGATAATAATTATTATGTAGACATACTTTATTGTAACTTAATCATTGTACAAACAAAAGAAAAATATACCAGTGAAGTGATAAATAATGAAATAACCAATGATCCGTGAAGTGATAAAAAATTTGTAAAAAATATGATCAACGCTAAATATAAAAAGATGTTCCGTTACAGAGAACATTCATATATATTTGTACAACAATATTAGTTGCAAAAATATATATGATAATTTATTATTGCACAGCATTGTATACATAAATATATACATATTACAGAAAACAAAATAAGAAACGGGGAAAATTTACAAATTAAAATTTTTCTTTGGCTCGTGTGCCTATTAATTTGACCTACCTCTAAATACGTTTCGATTATTCCTACATAGAAGTCCACCCTTTAAGCCCTAAAAAATGTTGCTCACCATATGCAAAAGTAAATCCAAACTGTCTGCTTTTGCAGTATGAATAGTACGGATGTTTCAATGAAATTGAAAATCACATAAAAGGTCACATTGGCTTCCGATTGAGGAATGCACACACTCTTGAATACTTTCTACGATAAATAGTACCTCAATAACTCTTCCGAATTAAATCCGTGTTGATTTAACTTTTTTGTAAGAAATTACTTGAAGACACTCCTGAACCAACGTTGAGATAATTAGCATTAGAAAAATGTTCTTCCTGTCTTCAAAGTTTTTCATGGAATGTCTATTTGACAATTTTAATGATATAGTAAGCTTTATCACAGACGTAAAGTTAAGCTAAAGAAATGTGAAAGGGAATTAAATTACGAAATACCTGTAATCACCATACCGGAAACGTATACATCCGCAAAGGCTTATTCTAATAATAAATTCCACAATAATGTTGAGAAAAAATTGTTCATTTTCTTCAAATTCTTTTACGTGATGAACCTTCAAAAGCTTTTACGTAAAGCAAGCATCCTGTTTTGTTTCACCGTTAGAAGAAAAATCATGCTAAGGACAACATTCCAAGTCTTTGTAGGCTTGTTTTCGCCTGTTTTCAATTCCCAATCATACTACTTGAAATTTTTGATCATTATCCGTTTTCAGAATTCTTCCTTCTCATTGCGGCAAAATTTTACATCGTCTTCTTCCCATGTTACACTTGGCTTCACTAACAATTACTTTATTGTATTGATATTGACATTATGTAGCTATTTCCATTACCTTTTCTTGTCTCTAATACATCTATATTGTTTGCATTCGGTCACGGTTGAATGACTTGTGTATGTAGGTATGCTATAAAAATTTAATAAATGTGGACTACCGTAAACAAACCTTCATAATAACATGTATTAAACTTACGATGCGCCATTTGTATTGGCAAAGTCGGCAAAGCGAATCCATATTTATAAACATAAATGTTAGGTTATGCAGAGGTTATGTACGGCTGAGGTTTAATAGCGCTGGTAGCGCCATCTTTCGAGTAATCGGCTAAAACGTCCGAATTCTTGTAGAAATGCATTTTGTGGACAATTTATCGATCGAATGAAATGGTAGTCACAGCATACCCGTTAGTACTACACAGTGTACACACCCGGGTACCTTATACCATAGTATAGAGAAACGCTACGCTAAGCAGTAGTCGCACTCCCGCAAATTCATGAAGCAAACCTGAAACCGCGCAGCCTCTGTGCGCAGCCGTCTGGGTATACAACATATGGTGACTACACACGTGTCAAAAGTTTTGGTCCATGAATTGGACATATACGTGTGGAGAAGATTTATGCGCACCGAGGCTGCGCGAGTAACCACCACAGCTCGGCTCATAGGAAAAATGACATAAGTTCGGACGTATTATTAAGTTCAGTGGCTGTAACACGTAGGAAAACTTACCCAAACTCACCAATGAATGATATCTCTGCTATAGTTTGTAAACTCATACCATATTATGCTTGTATCTATACGTAGTAGGTTTCATTCGTACGTAATAAAGGCAAATGCGAATTCTTAATTATTCATATACGTAGAACATACGTTATAGGTTTCTCAGAGGCTTTTTGGAACGGACGTTGTGGTCTTAACCTCCGAAGATAATGATCAACAAATTGCAGGTTATGTCTGCGCTTTTGACGTTTCTTAGCTGGCAACCATGACGACGCGTAATAAACTGCTGTTGGAATGTTGAGGCGTGTTCACCAAAATCGCTCGCTTTTTGGAAAATGTTGAAGCAAAAACGCCCTAGAGGCCTTTTTGCGTCGATTTCAAAAGCTCACGCAACGTAGAAGGGTCCATTTAGGGCGACGGCCGCGCTTCGCGCGCCCGAAAAGGCTTCTCCAAATTTTCTATAAGCAACTAAGAACGCACTTTTTCGCACGTGAAATGGTGAGAAAAAAAACGTGAAATCAAAATACTTAATATAGACAAGGTTTGAATTATTATTATCTCTATTATTATCTATTCTTATTTTACATAATAGGTTTGCTTGAGCAGTATCAAAATAACTATATAAAGCACTTATTTTTGCTCTTGCCCATGCGCAATAGGTGTTCTGCCCTTACAAAATCTCCATTGCGCATGCTTAGCAATTAGGAATAACTAATTGTTTTTACTGATGGGCGAACAAACCTATTATACATATTACACGTTCTAAATATAAATAAATATAAGGGAGATTTTGTGGGGAAAGACCAGCCAAATGAAACAACCTTTGTTTGTTTGCTACGTTTCGACGGCTTTAATTTCCGTCTTCATCAGGCAATCACTACAATTTACAAAAAAGGTGTTATAACAGCTAATGACAAAGAAACAATTGAATCAGCTTAAAAATAAAAAAAAAAAATATATAAAATAATTTACAACACACTTACAGAGTGGTTGTAATAGTAGTCAACTCCCGCCAACAACACAAGGACTAATCGCATGCAAAAACAATGGTAGCCGTAAAGGGTACACAGCCAGAAGCCTCACGCATTTCGGCAATTAATCGCGCCAGTGAAAATTTCCACTGAAGGAATGACACTTAGCCAGGAATATAAACACGGCGTGGACCGACCTTCTTTGCCGACACGACCGCGGAAACCTGCGCGACGGTACAAACAAAACACCAACAGATGGCGCTGGCAGGAAAAAACAAACAATTAAATAAATTTCCACCGGAAAATAACTTTATCTAAGAATTTAACAGAAAAACAAACAACGTAATGAACCCGTCTCACGGTGCCACAGAGCCATCACCAACACGGTCAGGACGATTATTCCCCGCTTCCCGCTGTTTATGCAATTCAAACAGGTAAGTATAAATATTACTAATATTAGCAGTATCAGCCTTATGATTCACAGTGTTGCTGATGGTGTTGATAAAAAACATCTCGAGGAATCAGTCGCCAGGCATTGGGAGCGCATCTCCTTGTGTTGTAAATTCACGAAGAATGACTTCATCAAAGTCATTGTCTTCCTTTATAATAATTGTTTCTTCACTTTCAATGGTGGGTGTTACAGGCAGCAGAGCGGTACCCCGATGGGATCCCCTCTTTCTCCTGTGTTGGCCCTTATGGTTATGGACGATTTGCTCGATGTTGTCTTGCGAGAGCTTCCCTGTAATATCCCCCTTATAAAGAAATATGTTGACGATTTAATATTGTTGGTTCCCTCAGAACACTTCAATGGGACGTTGGATCTTTTCAACAGTTATAGTGAACATATACAATTCACCGTGGAACGCGAACAGAATTGTTCAGTCCCCTTTTTAGACTCGCGTGTAATTCGTAGCATACAGGGTGTACTAGTTTTCGACTGGTACACAAAACCAACTCATTCGGGCCGGTTCATGAATTTCCACTCGTCTCAACCATTCCGTCAGAAGGTCAACCTTCTCAAATCCATGAGAAACAGAGTCATTGCTATTTGCCATCCGTCGTTTAGAGGAGGCAATCTGATGAAACTTAAGCGGTTCTTTCTTACCAACGGTTACCCTAAACAGTTGGTTGATGCTGTTCTGTTCAATTCTCTTGTAGAGCCTCCGCATAGAACGCAGTTGGCTGCGGATGCCACACCTGTCGAGATACTTTCCCCCCCTCGTCGTATTCCTGTCCCGGTTGTGGCCGTCGTTGATGGGGTTGTTGTTCAACACGATGAATCTATCGACGATGAGCAAGGCAACATCGTCTCTTACAGACGTTTTCCCTACATCAGGGGGTTAACAGAGAAGCTCCAAAAAATCTTCTCCCATCCCTCGGTCAGGTTTGGACTCCGCAGTTACCTCCCAGTGGGTAGGTGTTGTTTCACGAATCTGAAAGATAAAACCCCTCAGGAATTAAAAAGTAATGTTATATACGCCATTGGGTGCGGTACTTGTGAGGGTGTCTATGTGGGCCATACGTCTCAGTATTTTAGGAGTAGAATCAGCAAACATAGGAGCGACGTCAGACTGGGAAGGGCGGGGGCAAGTGCTTTAGTCGAACACGCTCAGAATCTAGGTCATATATTTGATTTTGATAACGCCAGGGTAGTTGCCACTGAGAAAGGGTACTATGGGCGGTTATTCCTCGAGATGTTTTTTATCAACACCATCAGCAACACTGTGAATCATAAGGCTGATACTGCTAATATTAGTAATATTTATACTTACCTGTTTGAATTGCATAAACAGCGGGAAGCGGGGAATAATCGTCCTGACCGTGTTGGTGATGGCTCTGTGGCACCGTGAGACGGGTTCATTACGTTGTTTGTTTTTCTGTTAAATTCTTAGATAAAGTTATTTTCCGGTGGAAATTTATTTAATTGTTTGTTTTTTCCTGCCAGCGCCATCTGTTGGTGTTTTGTTTGTACCGTCGCGCAGGTTTCCGCGGTCGTGTCGGCAAAGAAGGTCGGTCCACGCCGTGTTTATATTCCTGGCTAAGTGTCATTCCTTCAGTGGAAATTTTCACTGGCGCGATTAATTGCCGAAATGCGTGAGGCTTCTGGCTGTGTACCCTTTACGGCTACCATTGTTTTTGCATGCGATTAGTCCTTGTGTTGTTGGCGGGAGTTGACTACTATTACAACCACTCTGTAAGTGTGTTGTAAATTATTTTATATATTTTTTTTTTTTATTTTTAAGCTGATTCAATTGTTTCTTTGTCATTAGCTGTTATAACACCTTTTTTGTAAATTGTAGTGATTGCCTGATGAAGACGGAAATTAAAGCCGTCGAAACGTAGCAAACAAACAAAGGTTGTTTCATTTGGCTGGTCTTTCCCCACAAAATCTCCCTTATTTTGAATAATACAAGACCGAGAGCGCCTTTACCTGTATATATAAATAGACTGTTATGACTCTACAATTCCGATATGTAGATATAAATAATGCGCAACCAATCTGTAGGGTGTATCAAAACAACCTCATCAAAACATTGGCCCAATTAAGAAAGAATATATCACCCTCAAGAAGCCTAAAGTTTATAATTTTTCTCAATAAATGGTTTTTTGTAGTAGGCATAAAGTATTGTGAAACAATAGTATGAAAATATTACTCTACTAATGCAACAATTGGATCTTCCGCACTTGGTATAAAATTGAGTAATTTTAACAAATAATGGTTATTTTGTAGTTCATAAAAATAAGCCCAATGGTGCTAGGAATACAAGTTGAAAAAAGGTGATAAAAAGTTGTTTCTATGGTCCTATGTATACTACAAAAAATAGCATAAAAAACCAACAGGGTCTTCTGTAAGGCGTCAATAATTTTTTCATGTTTTTTTTATTTTTTTTAGATCACGTGTGTTTCTTGAAACAAAAATTCTATTTGTCGTCGTAATTTGAAGGATTATAAAAACAACCTAATTTTTTTAAAATTACTCAATTTTATGCAATTTAAGTAGGTTGTATTAGAATTATATATGATTATACTTTTATTTCACACCATACTATTGTTAAAACTATTGAACTTGAAAAAATGTTCTTTTTCCATTTGCGGGAGATCTTTTTTTTAATTAAGCCAACTTTTTTGGTGGTTAATATGAGGCTATAAAAATAACTTTACATCAACTTGAAAATTTGATTCTGCATAAGAAGTCTTTTTTGTAGGTACCCACTCTCTATGCTGTCTATTGATTCCTGCGATCTACCGATTCACTGATCTACCCATTAGGCGGTCTATAGGTCCCCTAGTGTAAAATAATATTATAGAGTGTATAAATTCAAATTAGCGCATTTCCTTTTAAATATGATACGATCGGTTAGATCGTTTGCATCAACTAGCAGATTCGCTATAAATTTCCTATCGCCGCTGCGCTGTCGCCCGGATCCAACATAACCAGCTGAACTCATATCACTCCACCAACATCAGTTGAAAAGATAATTACACCAGCAAACACCGAGCGTTCGCTAGAAATTTATCATCGTCTATCCCGACACAAACAAACAAGCGTCACAGAGACAATTAATCTTCACAGAGTATTGCAAAATATCACCGTAGCGAGTGGTACGTAGTTTGGAAACGAAACATTTACCACTCTACTGCTTTCGAAACCGTTTCGAAATAGTTCGGTAATGTAGCGTAGCGCTAGTGTTGGTAAATTCCACCACGTTCCGTGCGAATAACCAAATCGGAGCGGCGCGTGCGTGCGACTAATACGCCATAGTAGTCGATTTTCGCTCGCCCGATTTTAGTTTCGATGGCCACAAAATGGATAGGAATTAATTCGCCGATCCGGATCATTCGTGCTAATGATTCCGACGATTTATCATCCGTTAATTGGACAGTAGATGTCGTGTTCGGTGACTGCTAATTAAATTTGTTTGCTAGTGCGTAGTAGTGAACGTCGCGGAACGATCCTGTCCCCCAGCTGTAATTATTATCAGATTCCAATTTGCTCGACCGCGGTGCTTCGGCGATGATGTATGCGATTATCGACTTTTTTGAAGTGCTTGTTGTCGGTTTGTTGGCGATGAGGGGACTGTGATTTGCAAATACAGTTATAATTGATAATAAAGTAAAAAAAGAATAAAACCTGTTTCATTTGCAAAGAAATTTAATATATTCCGTACAAATTATTTGCGCAATATATAAAATGAAACGTGCATTTATTGTAAGCATTAGATATAATATTTGACCCACACAAAAAAAAAATTGACCAGTACAAAAAACACTTGAGCAATGCAAAAAATGCAAAAATGTGCAATATATTTAAAATATGTGCATCAGAATAAATAATTGTACGTTTATATATTTGAATGTTCCCGTCATAATATATTTGTCCACTTAAATAAATAAACGTGCAATACAATCATTACCTCTATAAAAATATAAAGTGCATCTCAAAAATAATTGTTAATTAAAAAATATATATGTTCAATAGTTTACATAAGTCAGCATTTGAAAATTTGGTAAGAGCATTCAATAATCTAAATTGTGCCATGAGAAAATTATAATGCGCCCTGGAGAGATTATAGTGTGCATTAAGTTCTGCAACCCGTAGCGCATTTACGTGTATCGTACAGCTTAGTCCTGTCGTTGCTCTGTGGTTTTGGTGTCAGCTAAATAAAACTTTATAACTGAGTCATAAAAATTGGTTTGACAGGGAAGTGAGCTGTTTTATTTTCTTTGAATAAATCAGTTCATAGTGTAAATATAATTCTAGTTACAATCATAACCTCAAATATACCAAATCGCGCGCGTTTGAGGAAAGGCGATTATAGTATTAGTTTAAACCCTTATAATATGTATAAGTATATGTGTGTTATATCATATGTATCCTACGTCTTGTTCTACTGCTTGTCGTTATACTTGTTTATTTTTATTGTTTAAGAAACTGTCGTAATACGACATATAATTACAAGATCAAACGAACTTACCTAAGTGAAGTTCGATCTTGATTATATGAAGCCTCGTCGAAATAAATAATACATTGTAGTACCTTCTATTCTTGTACTGAATCACACGTTTAGAGTAAAAAACTGAAAAAACTACCTGCTGCGCCGGCTGCGGGCATATGCCTGATTCACTATTTCATTTCTTCAGAGTCTGGGAAAAAAATGTTTGCTGTTACTTAAGGGGCTATTAGGGAGTGGTGGGTGATTATTTATTTCGACGAGGCTTCATATAATCAAGATCGAACTTCACTTAGGTAAGTTCGTGTGATCTTGTAATTATATTACAGCCTCGTCTCATAAATAATACATTGTAGATGTTTAGAGATATAAACAGCAAAATTTTATTTCTCCCACATAAGGTTTGGTTCAACAAACGATAATCCAAATTATTAACTCCAAATTAGCTTCCTATGATCCTAATAAAGCTAATATTAAACTCTCTTCTACGTATGTAAACATTATTAACTAATTTATTTTTTATTGTTTCCGAAAAAAAAACACAAACTGCCGACTATAACTTTTGGTGACTTATCTAAAATTTACAAAAGTATTATAATTATCTATCCGTCTCCTTGTTAATCTTACTGTAATTAAGCAGTAAGTTCAGCAGCGGATAATGTGGAGGCGCCTGGTTTGTAATGTGAGACGGAAATGTGTACATCTCAAACCACTTTTATTATTATCATCTAGGAATTTTTGTAATATTTAGTTTTATTACAGTACTGTACACCAGCAGTTACTGCACATATATTGCGATTTTGATGGAAATATGGCAGTTTCAGAGTAGGCCGTCTGATTGGCCCGGATGTTATTATCCGCTTGCCATTTTTAAGACAATGCATGTTCATTGCTTTTATTATGCAATTAATTACGTCATGTTGCTAGTGCCATCAACACTGCAAATTTGGTGGACAACAGCTCCAATATGTCATGTACATTGTACATACCCTAGGGCCAGCTCCGATTCCCAGGTAACGTTATATTTGGACGAACTCGGTCGTAACCCAAACGCGCCTTTAATAAAGCTCTAAAACCTTCTGCTAATCACCAAAATTTGCAATATGTCTGCTAGTCAAACGTGAATTATTGAAAATTCCAAAACAAATACTACCGTTGGATTCTAACATTGAAACATCGATATCTAAGACGCTCCAGGTGTCCAGCTTTCTACAATGACTTGTACGACAGCTGTGAGAGCCAAAGAAGGACCACTATCCCAACTTCTCACCAAATTGACAAGAGTATCAAACCAACAAAACTTTCCGGATATTTCAAGCACGAAATAAAATTTTACATTTTGTGTTCGACCGAAATGCAAAAATATCAATTTTTGGCTTTTCAAACTTAACTCACATATCCCAAAAGTAGCAGCTTAATTCCCGTTTTGTACCGTTATATCCCATTATCGACTGAACTCCGTCTCATGTTTGTCTAAAGATGCCTGTAGTACTGACGCCTGTAAGTAAATATTTTTGTTTTGCACAATATCCATGTCTCCCTGGCCAACCTAACTAGATGTTAAAATTGTACTGTCCCTACAGATGATATAACATAAGGGAGTTGTATTATCAACACTACATATAATATTACAGTTTCATGTGTTTTTTGAAAAACGTACTTAAAAATCTCTACTTAGAAATCTCTATTTAAAAAAATAGAGCCAGTAACTCTAAATAAATTTATAGAAAACTCTGTTCTAATTTTTCTCAGTTTCCCAGTACCCCATCCGGTTTTATAACGAATCTGAATAATATAAAGTTTTGTGGATTTTTTCGAATTGTTTTGGGGATATTCTGTACCCACTAATGTCGTCTTTCGAAGGATTATTAGAGATGTTTATTACAGCATTAAAGCCTCAATTTAACAAAATTCAATCGAAAGATTTCTAGAGCCATCATAGCGCCCAGCGGCACCGGCTGAAGTCTTTACCCCCTAAAATGACTCTATGGTTATTTATATGCGTAATTCGCCCCATGATAAGCTACGGGGCAGTGACATGGTGGCCGAAAACGCTGAAAACAGGAACGATCGGCCTCCTGGGAAGCTTACAGAGGCTGGCATGTCTTTGTGTCACGGGTGCCATGAAAACGACTCCCACAGCAGCGTTGGAGGTCATCCTAAACCTATCACCACTACATATACACATACAAGGAGTGGCAAGATCCGTAATGTATAGACTAACACACGATCAGTCCCCTATAAGCCTAACGCATGGGGCGGAGAATCTGAAGTTAATAAAGGAAATCAAAGCTGACTCACTAATGGGTATGCCAAGTGATGCAATGATCACCAAATTTAACTTCGACAAACAATACAGAATCAGTATACCTGAGAGGAAGGAATGGGATAAAGGTCCTCCTATAAAAGCAGAGTCAATCTGGTACACTGACGGCTCAAAGACAGACAAGGGGGTCGGAGCCGGAGTTTACGCACCTAAGCATAGGCCACCAGTAATGGTGAACCTCAGCAGTACCACCACAGTGTTTCAAGCAGAAATAATAGCAGTACACCATTGCGTGGAAGAAATAAAAAGGCAGGACGGCATACCCCGCTCAATTGCCATTTATTCAGACAGTCAAGCGACGCTACGGGCACTAGACTCCACACAAGTAAACTCCAAGTTAGTGTGGGACTGCGTGTGTGCTCTGAATGAGCTCAGCAGTCACAGGAGGGTAACGGTGGCCTGGGTCCCTGGTCACGACGGCCACAAGGGCAACGTAAAGGCAGACGAACTGGCCAAACAGGCCTCGTCAACGGCCTTCATTGGTCCGGAACCTTCCTGTGGAGTTACAAAAACCTCCATCAAAACCGCCATAAAGGGATGGGTGGAAAAAAGATCCAAAGAATGGTGGGTAAACTCACCAGGACAAAGACAGGCAAAACAGTTCTTACCGGGACAATCGCCAAAATTCACAGCGGACCTACTGGGCCGGGACAGAAAGTCCGTCAAAACCATAGTAGGACTACTTACAGGGCACTGCACGCTAAGAAAACATATGAGTAACATAGGCCTAGAAGAAGAGGCTACATGCAGATTCTGCCAGGAGGACGACGAAACCCCGATCCACGTTCTATGCCACTGCGAAGCCCTAGCAAGGATACGATTTCAGCTGACAGGCTTCGAGAACCCCAGTGCAGCAGGATACATCAAGGAGCCACTCTCAAAGCTACTAAGTCTTATCAAAAAGACAGGGCTGGAGAGTGCAATCTAAGAAGATATGAGGACCACAAAAGATCCGTAAGGGTCGTAGTGGATAAGGCAGCATATTGCCACCTCTTCACAATCTAATCTAATCTACCCCTAAGAATCTTGTAAATTCACGTATTTTGCACATATTTATTTCTTGAGTGTGTTACGGTAAGACAAAATTTCCCCATTTATTTTTTTTTTATTTGGCGACGAAATTGCTATTGTAACGGAATTACGAATGCAACCTAAAAGTATTTCTTCCTTAGTGCATAATATACACTGTGTAGCTTACGTTTATGATAGTTAATTCCATATCCCAAAATTATAGCAGTTTAATTGTATCGTTAACCTTTTCTGACAATTCACTGCTGTTTTATTTTATAGCAGAAAATAATTCAGGTAACTAACCGGCAAAAAAAACATTTTTCTTATCTTTCACCACCGTTTCATTATTTTGATAAAATAATAGGTAAGCAGAGGATAATATAAGCGGCATACAATGACAATGACATTGTTAAATTTAAATCTAGACATTTTTTTATCCGATTCTTTTACAGCGGCTGGTAAATAGGTGTCTAAAGTTGCCATTTAGTAATTTTTACCAATGTAATAAAATCTGAGAATGACAGCTCAAGTTATTAAAGCATTGCGCTAGCTACGCAATAGTCACTGAGTAATTTCCAGGTTATCGCTGTAATTTATTTAAAATCTTCATCCCTCCGGAATATCACCATCTTTTATACATTTAAGAATTGTTAATATTAACCAATTCTACCCTCATAGGCACAATGTTTTGGACGGGACATTTTACAAAAACCAAATTTACCCAACATCCGAGCTAATTTTCCATCTTAATTTTAGTAACGTTACATCAGCTACTGTAAGAAAGGCTCAAAGTCTAGCAGTTTTTCAAACCTGTACATTTACTTAATGTTCTTCGCCCCTGTCCGTTCATTGCGTTGGGTGCGACCTGCACCCTGCGTAGGTACTGGTTCTTGTGTAGAGAGTCTTTGATTGTTCACGCTGTTCGCTCTGATCTGGTCCTTTAGACTTTGTCTGAGACGGACCCTTGATATTTAACTTCTTTGACCATTCCTTTCATACTAATTTTTGGTATTCTTAGGTGAAAAAGTCACATCAAATTACCATTAATTTGTGGGGGCTTTCATTATGGCCACATTAAAACCCTTGCTTAAATTGTAAGCCGCCAGCTCCCGTCTGATTTTGTTTTTGAATCGCTCAAACCCTTTATAAATCGTTGAGTGGATTCTACACCCTCTCCTTTAGCAACCTTGATGTTAACACCCTACAGCTGAACAGAGCTGTCTCCACTTTGAGTCAAATTAGATTGTCATCTATTGTCTCTTTTGATATGAACTCGCGAGATTCCAGCAGTAGCTACTGGATTTAGCTTTGAGCCCGCGGTAACTGACACCTACTAGTAGGCGCCATTAGTACCTGCGACAATATTTCTTCTTCGGATGAACGATTTTCCATACAAACCCCCTCTTTTGTTTGGAAAACTATAATAATAGCCGATTGTATTATTCATGCAAACAAATGCGTCTTCAAAAAAAGTGAGTATTTTTGTTATATGTAAATAATATCTTAACATATACTCGTATAATATGAGCAGTATGCTCAAGTATTCCCAAGTATGCTGTCACAAGCAAGCTTCTATTATAATGATAACGTATTATATTTTATTCTTAACTTTATCATCAATGATATGTTATATATTCTTGTCCACTTTTCTATTCGGTTATATATTGTACATAAATATATGATGAACATTACTATCACAAGCAAGCGATTTGCAAACTACGCTGTTATAAGCATATTACGGCTACTTTATTGGAGGTCTGTGTTCACAAACACAGCCCTATATTATGATATATACAAAAGCAGTCCATGCTGTCACAAGCATGGTTATAATATCTAATGATAATCTATTATTCAATATATATGAATAGTAATTATGAGCATTGATATCACAAGTAAGCTATTTGTCAACTATGCTGTCACAAGCAAGTTTATATTATACAATATATATGTAAATACCTATATATTATGAGCATTGCTATCACATGCAAGCTAAGTGCACACCATGCTGTCACAAGCAAACATATTATCTACGATAATATGTTATATTATATACACATATAATATTGCTCTCCCAAGCAAGCTAATTACCAACTATGCTGTCACCAGCAAGTTTAATGAAATTTTTAATGATAATTTATTATACTATATACATACCATATAATATTGCTATCAAAAAAACATTTTAAAAAAAGGCGAGGGGAGGGAAGAACCCACCACCACCCCGCTGCACGGCATCGCCTGAAGGGCATACTTCCTGCAATATTGCTATCACAAGCAAGGTAATTGCCAACTATGCTGTCACAAGCAAGTTCTTCTTATCTAATGATAAGATATTGTATTATATACCTATAATACGGGCATTGCTAATATAAGCAAGCTAATTGCAAACTATTGCAAATACTGCTGTCACAAGCAAGTTTTTTCTTATCTAATGATAAGATATTGTATTATATACCTATATTACGAGCATTGTTAACATAAGCAAGCTAATTGCAAACTATTGCAAATACTGCTGTCGCAAGCAAGTTTTTCTTATCTAATGATAAGATATTGTATTATATACCTATAATACGGGCATTGCTAACATAAGCAAGCTAATTGCAAACTATTTATCTACTGATAATTTGTATTCTATTGACGGTCTTGTGTTCACAACCAAGTCCATTCTTGCTCACCTGCTACAATTTTCATTGTCCTCCAGAACCCGAGAAAATCTCTTCTCGTCGGACTTGCTGTGATGGAATATCTCTTCAATCCGGTTCATTCATGACGGAAACACCATCTCTGACCTCTTCGCCCTCTGAGTTGGAAAATGCTGTTTCGTTTTTCTTTCCATTTAATTTTACAGCTTCTTCTTTAACTTTAAAATTTTTTGATCCACCGAATTGTCACTATCACTATCGTTCCTATGCCGTTTTTTAGATTATTTAGGCATTTTTAAATACACAAGATTGTATTAAATTATATTAAATATAATTATATTAAATACACACTGTGCGAAACGATACGTACGATTCAGCACACGAACGAAGAATGAAATAGTGAATCAGGCATATGCCCGCAGCCGGCGCAGCAGGTAGTTTTTTCAGTTTTTTACTCTAAACGTGTGATTCAGTACAAGAATAGAAGGTACTACAATGTATTATTTATGAGACGAGGCTGTAATATAATAAAAATTCTTTTTGCACACTTATTTACTAGAATTAGATGATGTACAATTGTCAATATTTTTTTTTCCTTTTGGTTGCTATGATAATCAATATTGTTTATAAGTAGTACGTTTTCCGCTGTATTTCAGTAGATAAGTACCATTACGCCGTATGTTTAGTTTCAAATACGGTTATTCCGTGTACAATTTTAACCTGTTATCTAATAATTATTAGTTTTATAAAATGAAACATACATAACACCTGTGCGGTGTTTTAATACATACAAAACATACATAACAACCCAAAAACAATGTAATATTTTTACAATAAACAATTAATGAAAACGTTTTCTAATGGAAATTTTTTTTTCTAAATTACATAAAGATTGGTTGGGATTTCTTGTAAAATAGATGTTTACTCTTAGCATTTTATCAACGATTTTGCAAATGAGCCGCAATTTCAGTAATTTTGTCAAGATAGTTAGATAATAAATTAAACTATACGAAATTTTTATATAAAATGTTTTGCCATTATTCATAGTTTAACTGTATGAACAAATTCTATTTGTTCGAGATCTTGTCTGCATTAAAACTAGTTAGACAGATATTTTGATTCTTTTGACGGTATTGTCAGAACATCAGCGTTTGCGTTGCACGCCAATTCGACACGCTGATGCGTCGAGATTGCTATGACGAGGCACTGCTGTATAGTATGATAAAGTAGGTAATGTGCTGGCCACATCAGATTTTGTTTTAATTCAAATTAAATTTTTTGGGTTATGTTCATAACACCACGGCTTATCAATGCCTCAGTTTATGAATCCGATAATAGAGGTAGAACCTACAAATGAAAATATTATATTTAATATCGCTATGTAGTTAAATTTAGTAATACAAACACAAAGTTAGTTTCGATATTTTTTCTCCTGATTGTGTAATTACTGATTTAAGTTATGATTTAAGTTAATTTTTACCAATTTTAGGGAAACATGGCAGACGAAATTATTTCTCATTATAATATTTTTTATGTGACATATTGATATTTATTTAATACTCAGTATGTATTATTTTAATGCACAAGTCAGCCATTCTAGGGCACAATATGAATTAAATACTGCTCATTATTAAATTTTTATGTAGCATATTCAATTCATATTTATTTAATGCTCAGTATGTATTATTTTAATGCACAAGTCAGCCATTCTAGGGCACAACATGAATTAAATATTGCTCATTATAAAATATTTTATGTAACATATTCATATTTATTTAATGCACATTATTTCGCTATTTAATGCACAAAGTATCTATTTTAGTGCACATATCTATTTAAATAATGCACGCTTAAATCGCACCCTAATATATTTATCTACAGCATGTCCACGGAACAGGTGTTGAATAGGAAAAACTTCTTTATGTTAATTTTATCGAAAAAAGTTACTCTTGATAAAAAATTTCTTAGAGTAAGATTGGGATAGAAAAATTTAACATATTTTATACGCGGTGTTCAGAAAATTGAAAAAACTTTAAATGGTACAAGTGTCGTTTAAAGGCATGTGAGTAAATAAACTTACAACTTGTGCATTGTTAATTTAGAATTAGTTAATTGATTAAGTAAGTAAGCTTTCACGGCCAGAATCATTTAAAAAATAAACTACTTCCGGTTTATGCCGTGTGTCAATATTTTGTAAATGATGACATTTCGCGAACCATGTTGCTCGTTTCTTCAAAGCTAATTGAATACTGAAGACCTACCAAGAAAATCTCCCTTATATACCTAGGTATACCTGAGTATATAAGGGAGATTTTCTTGGTAGGTGTTCAGTATTCAATTAGCTTTGAGGAAGCGAGTAACATGGTTCGCGAAACGTCAGCATTTACAAATCTTGACACGGCATAACCCGGAAGTAGTATATTTTTTAGTTAATTAATATAAAAATAAATAAACTTACAAGTTGTGCATTGTTAATTTGGAATTAGTCAATTTACATTAAAACAAATTTACAGATTACAAGTAAATAAAAGTAGGCCGATTATTTCGAAAATTGGTATTAGAGACCTTTTACTTTTGAACAACTTTTCCTAGTAACTTATTTCCATATCTTCTCAAATAAATACACTTTACTCTTGTACCATTTAAGGTTTTGCAATTTTTTGAACACCGCATATAAAATATGTTAAATGTTTCTATCCACTAAAAATAAAGAAGTATTTCCATCTTCAAACCTAAATTGGTAGGTGGGATAATAATGAGGTAAAATTCGAGACGGCAAGGTATCATTGACGAAATGAGCCGGAAAACGTTTTCCGGAATATTTCGTCAATGCCACCTTGCCGTAACAGAATAATGACTGTAGAAAATATTATTGGTCATTGATTTTTTGGCATATTGCACTATGGTCGGATAGTTGTTAAAAAGTCAATTTTCTAGTTTTAAATTCAGTTAAATTCTGTATATTATATGAAAGTGAACAGGTCAATTAAACACGCGTGGAATTGATTTCAGCGCATTGTTACAGTAATAATAGCACATAGTGCGCTGCTAACACTATTCATAATTTTAAACAAATATCGAATACTATAGTATATTAATTGTTTATTTAAGCGATGAATAACGAAAAGCGATATGAAAATATTTAGTATTTTGTAAAGGGTGCGATTTATGCGTGCATTATTTAAATAGATAAGTGCATTAAAATAAATACTTTGTGCATTAAAAAAAGGAAATAATGTGCATTAAATAAATGTAAATATTCCAAGTATTGAAGATGGTGATATCCAGGCGGGATGCAAATTTTAAGTAAATCAAAAATTACAGCCACATTTCCGTATATTCAATTCTAGGTATAAATATAAATATGTTAAATAAAATTTTTTATAATAAGGAATATTTAATTCATTTTGTGCCCTAGAAGGCTGACTTGTGCATTTAAATAATACATACTGAGCATTAAATAAATATCAGTGTTACATAAAAAATATTACAATGAGTAATATTTTCGTCTGTCATGTGTACCTAAAATTAACAAGTATAACAACAAGCAGTAGAACAAGACGTATGACATATGATACAACACACATATTCTTATACATATTATAAAGGCTTAAACAATTAGTAAAATCGCCTTTCCACAAACGCGCGCGATTTGGTATATTTGAGGTTATGATTGTAACTAGAATAATATTTACACTATTACTGATACATTTAAAAAAAATAAAACAGTTCACTTCCCTGTCAAACCAATTTTTATGACTCAGTTATAAAGTTTTATTTTGCTGACACCAAAACCATAGAGCAACGACAGGACTAAGCTGTACACATAAATGCGCTACGGGTTGCAGAACTTAATACACTATATATACACTATAATCTCTCTAGGGCGCATTATAATTTTCTCATGGTACAATTTAGATTATTGAATGCTCTTACCAAATTTTCAAATGCAGATTTATTTAAACTATTGAACATATATTTTTTTAAATTAACAATTATTTTTTGAGATGCACATTATAATTTTATAGAGGTAACGATTGTATTGCACATTTATTTATTTAAGTGCACAAATATATTATGAAAGGAACATTCAAATATATAAATGTACAATTATTTATTCTGCTGCACATATTATAAATATATTGCACATTTACTTTTTTAATGCTCAATGCATTTATTGCATTGCTCAATAATTTTTTGTAATGGTCAAATGTTTTTTGTATTGGTCAAATATTTTATCAAATGCTTACAATAAATGCACGTTTCATTTTATATATTGTGCAAATAATTTGTACTGTTTTGTAAATGTGAATGAATAACAATTCTAAATCGTCACATATTATATAGAATAGACAAAACTAGAAACTGGGCAGACCTAATAGGTCTGCGCATCGCGTAGACGGGTAGATCGCCGATGCGGGTAGAACGCCGAAGCGGGTAGATTCCGGGTAGATCGGTAGATTCCGATTCGGGTAGATCGCCGATCTGGGCAGATCGCCGATCTGGGCAGATCGCCGACCCGGGTAGATCGCCGACTGGGCAGATCGCCGATCAGGGAAGATCGCCGATCCGGGTAGAACGCTGATCCAGGTAGATCGCCGATCCGGGTAGATCGCCGAATGGCGTATATCGCCGGTTCGGTAGAGCAAATACGCGTTCGTCGCGACTTTGCAGATTGTGTATATAAAATCTGTAGGTTCTCTACCGGTCTGACGTACTGGACAAAGTCGCACAAGCTCATCTTTGCTGTATACACTTCTCGCAATAATTGATTAGAAAAATGTTTGAAAAATAAAAGAACACAAATCTAAAACAACCAACCAATATATGTTATGAGTAATAAGTTTCATATGTTTTTTTTGCTTTCATTCAAAGAGTAAAACAAATGTGTTGCTGTTTTTGTCAGGGGATAACCTTCAAAAGGCCCCGGCTACGGTTAAATATATGATACTATAAGCTACCGTTTAAATATACTTGTAATATACAGGTGTTCATTTTCTTTTGGATATTTGATTTCTTTTTTCAAATATAACTATTTGAAATATTTTTAGAGTTCCTAATTCTAAGATTAATTTCAAAAACTAAGAATCATTTCTTTTATAAAATGAATTATTTTTGAATTTAAATAGGGATGTTATAAAAACATTTTGTGTTATTTTGAACGAAACAAACATGTTTTTTTTTATAAAATGATGTTTTTTAACGGAACAATGTTTTACAACACTACGCAAAAAAATCATGTTCTAAACATGAAATAAAACATGTATTAAATCACATAAAAAACAGAGAATAAAAACATTTTAAATCACGCAAATATTTCATTAGTCAGTATTTTAATCGGCGTCTTTTCATTCCTTATTTAACTTGGTACAACTGATATTGTATTACCATACTTTCTGAAAAACTACAAAAGCTGTGATTAATTTCAAAAATTAGGAACCGTATTAAAACAAACTGTTTTAAACATAACAACCGTTGGTATAAACAAAAAATCAAAATTTGTTAGAAGTGCCATAACAATAAGACGTAAAGAAGTTTAAAAAAAAAAAGGTTCTTTTTAAAAAGCTATCAGCTAAATGTATTTTATATACAGTGTGTCATATACAGTGTTATATACAGTATACGAATAATATACAGCGTGTCTCACGGGACGTTGGATTGTAGGGGTACTTTTGTTATTATTAGAGATAGAAAGTGGGTTAAATGGGCAAAGTAGTGCACATTTATGTGCTCTTTCATAATCTGTCCAGAAAACAGTTGAATTCCTTCCAAGCTATTTTGAAAATACCAAAAAACGTTATTTTTTAAATTATGGTCATAACTTCTTTATTGTGTTCCTAGAAAAAAAGCATTTTTACAATATAAAAGTACTTTTAAGTCTACAATTTCATTATGTCAGTTTAAATTTTTTTTCACCAATGAATTCGTCAGAAACAAACGATACCTTTGTTTTTCTTATGGTCTATGGACGTATGGTTGGTTTTGTCCATGCTTGGATTCAAATTTTTTTTAGTAATTAGGTATGCCACATGCCATAATTAGAACACAATAAGCCGACAAAATTGAAGTTTTACTTCAATATCTGAAAATCGCATTGTGCCATGAAAAATACATTTGAGTGATACAGGATTTATGTGCCCATAGTCGAGTTACAGTAAAATTTTGGAATGTATTTATTGGTATTACACAACATAAAAAATCAATAACACTTTTTAACAAACTATCAATGTTTTCAAAATCTCGCTATTTTGACGGAGGCTTTTGTCACAGCTTCCGTTTATCTATTGGCTAAGTTTGGAGAAGTGTCAATCAAATTGACAAATAATATCTCCTGTTATGTTAAAATAATTGCATGAATTGTATCCACCATTACTACAGTGATCTGTATTAAAATTATTACTATTCATAAAATAACCAAACAACCAAATATTATATACCAATATAACCAATAAATATTTGTTGTGTATTGCAGTTATCTGTAATGCGTGTGTTACCGACTGTTATGTATTGTAGTTACCTGTAATATCTGTGTTACCGACCGTACGCATGTAGCATCAGTAGCATTGGTAGCATAGGACGGGATATGCAGACGCTAGAACATTATTGTCCTTGAAGGAAACTAGTTTAAAGCACTATTTAGTATTATCCTTGTTTATACCATAATAATGACCCATGCAACGAAGACTATCGTAACTCAAGTGCAATCCCTATGTAGGTAGTTACTATAGTCTTCGGTGCATGGGTTGAATTATATAACCAAGAGTACTATACATACTTACCTATTGTGTCAATTTACTAATGTATGCATAAAGTACTATTTGTTTAATGCAATTTTGACTATGTTCGTAGAAAATCTGAATACATCTTGTATTAAGTTCATGAGAACATATCAAAGATATAAAATACCAACATTTAAAAATTGATTAGACGTTTATTTGAAAAAGTTCCATTGTAAAGATTGTATGCAATTATAAAAACAATAATTCAGATAAATATAGGGTCATTATAAATGATTATAGTCGAAGTATGCCATGAAATCAAATGTAAATATTGCTGGTTGCCGCTCTATTTGAATCAAACCACTGCTAATGTAAGAATGACAGTGTATAGGTTATAAAAAACCATTTACAAACCTAACAAAAATAAGTTTAGTATATTTGGTTGCATATGTGGTGCAAGACTTTTTTTGCGCACATAGTACATGCCATTTTGGGTAAAGTATCATATACAAAACAAAAATAAATTAAGATTCATAAAAAAACAATGCCAAAACGAAGAAACAATAATATACGAAGGCCATAAAAATAAATAAATGTAGGAATAAACAAACAAATCCATAAATAAACTTTCAACTAACACTTTTAAGATTTAAATTTGAACATTTAATTAATAAAACATTGGTTACCTTTGAGTTTTCTGCCAATTGGCAGAATGGAATGATATTTAATTAAATATCATTTTGAGTAAAAGTTTAAAACACATATCAAACAATGGGAAAACCAGCAATGTTCACGAAACAGTATATATTACAATAATAAAAAGTAAATAAACTAACGAACAGAAATTAAATGCAAAAATAAATCGAATAAAAATAAAAAGATCAAATTAGTCCATATGAAAGATTAACATTACTATTTACTGTTTTTTTAGCAAAGTAAATGTTATTCCAAATAGAAAGTTTCCTTTGAAGTTAAGTATTTGTTTTTCAATTCTTTATAGAGTTACAGAAATGTAAACTACTAATAAAACAAAGAAAGTAATAAATTAAAATTTATCACAAACAATAAAAGTACAAAGAAATCCCATGGAACTTTAAGTGTTTTTTTTTTAGAAAGTACATGTCATTGTGTATGAAGTATGATTATTCATAAAATTACAGAAGCATGATATATTAGCAAAACAAAGGAAAATGAAAATTCATATCATACTACAAAAACAAAGATAAAATAACACATGAGAGCCATAAAATTAACAAAAAATAAATAAATTTAAGAATAAACAAAGAAATCCATAATTAAACTTTTAACTAAAACTTTTTACTGAGTAAAAACTTGAATGTGAGCATTTGATTAGAAAAAATGTTAATACAATTTTCAAAAAGTGAATATTAACAAATACTGCAATAAAAGTTTAATATTTAAGTTTGTTTTAATTTATAAAATCAGATTACTATAAAGACAGAAATGCTAGCTGCAATAAAAAACAGCTTGCTTTCTCAATTCGATAAAAAGTTAGTCATTAAAAATATTACCAAAATAGAAATCTGAAAAATACTCAAATCAATATACTCAACCAGCCCCACCGTTTCTGAATACAAAATAATTACACCGCATTTAAAAATATTCTAAGCAATGTTTTCTCTTCACCATTTCTATATATCTTAATATTTTTAAGAATTTGTTATTTAAAAAAAATGCTTGAGGAGACGTTCTTTATCAAACTTAGTTTATTTTATATTTTCTCTGTTTTCTAAATTTATTCAAGTTTTTAGTAGGCCAACCTGGATGTGAACATGATGTGGTAAAGAGGATAGGCAATTAATTATTAACCACCCTATGTCGCTGAAATTTGTATAATTTAATAAATTATCTCTACTTTAAATGAATTGATATTATATAAAACTTCTACGTTTTTCATCTTCGTAAGACTATAATGGAATAAGTTTAATATAATTTATAAAAACAATAACTGAACTAAACTTTAACTGGCAGTGATTAATTCAATTAATCTATTGATAAACTGTAACATTTCCAGCACAAATTAATTTTAATTTCGGAAAATTAATTTCCAGCCCATATTATAATTTACTTTTATAATCTACATATTTCTGTCACCATTTTAATGTCCCATAGTAATTACTTTTTAAAGGTTTTCGCTCGTAGACGCTTTCCACGGATTGCCTATATTTTGCATCGACCCGATCCATTTCTGTACTCCGGTTGTTAGTTTTTTTCACAGAGATCATATTGCTTCATCAAGATCGGTTGCTTCTATCTTCATATTCCTCCAATGCTGCTGTTTTCGTGTTCCTCAAACATAGTTATTCCTGAAATAAGAAGATGATTCTATTTTGATAATTCTCTTTGACCCCGCGTATAATCTTTCTTTAATTTACTATTCGTGACTCACACTCCCCTCGACAATTTTAGAAAAATGGGCCGATTGGGGGAAGGGTCTACTCCTCCGAGAAGCGAAAATGGGCGCTCAAAACGCCTGGAATGGCAACAAAACGCAAAAATACAGGGCTTAGGCTTTTTGTTTCGTCGATTTTTGGCCCCTCTTTCGAAAAAATATTTTGGAATTTGAGTAAATTTATGCTTTTTGAATTAGGACTGTACTGCGAGCTCTCGTCGCCATGCCAACCGCCAACAAATTGACAGTTCTCCGCTCGACACTGTCGAAATGGCTGTACGGCGTAAGCTAAGCGACAGCGCGTTAATTTTACCGCATATAATCGTTAATCGGACGCCAAAATCTAAATAAAACGATCGCCGGCATCCCCAGGTAACTCTACGAAGAATTTTCCGCTATAAATGGCCGATTTGCGATGAAGATTAGTATCTTCGCCGCGGTCAAAGGACGCACATACCGTGAGTATTTCCGCGCCCCGGACGGGCCAAATCACGCCCGGGGTTTCATTTCCTTCTTTGGCGACGACATATTACTCAAAAAGTACGCTAATATCGACTCTATATAAAGCGCGCATCAACTCCAGGGTTTAAAATTTGAAACGGTATGTAGAAGAACCGCCCAAATTCGCGCGATCTAGATATTTCGATTTGCGCATGCGTGTGCGAATACTAGGTGTAGAGAACAGCTGTTCCCAACGAACAAATCAGCCATGTTGGGGACAAAAACATAATCCCACCCAAATATTGAGAAAAAACGCGTCAAGACCGGTAAGGAATATTCAAGTATATTAATTCGAGTGATATAAGTTAAAAGACAATTGACTGGTGTCAGAAAGGACCCTGCTTTGGCTTAAACACCATTTTTTTGCACGAAAGAAGAAACGGTATCTTTTAGGTTAGATTATCTGTGGAATTTTGTTTGTTGATTTAAATGGATATGGAAGCATCAGAAGCAGAATTAGCTCTCGGAAGGATATTGCCCACCAGGTAAAACTTGAACCAGATTCTGTTTACATGGACGAAAGCAAGTTGTTTCATCGAAAGTACCATCGTAGACTATATCGAGATAGCCGTTGGGTGTTTACAGGTATGGAAAGTGACAGCGGAGTGGAATGTATTCTGGAGGAAAGGCTTAATCGAAGAGGAGACATTTATGCGCACGGCTTGGTTAAAAATTGACGGTGTCGATGTGATGATGACACTTCGAAAACCTTCTTCAGGCAACGGTCACGGTAATCTTTCCGGAAGGCACCAAAGAAGTCGCACGAAGGCGTTCAAAGTGCACCCCAGAATTGACTGAGAGAATTAATGCGTGAATTGCCGAAAGTGAAAGATCGACAAATGGTGATAATATAATATGTCTACGAGTCTAAACTTCAAAAAACCTTGAGAAGAGTGTGGAAGCAACTGTGGTATGTACCTATTTTGATGTGTGATTTTTTTGATCAAACAAAAAACAATAGAATTGCTTATTTTTTCA
Organism: Melinopterus prodromus; assembly: GCA_964023965.1. Lineage (NCBI taxonomy): Eukaryota > Metazoa > Arthropoda > Insecta > Coleoptera > Scarabaeidae > Melinopterus > Melinopterus prodromus. Next base: position 28,612 of record CAXIES010000098.1, read on the forward strand.
TATTTATTCATGTTTATGGATTTATTTGTTCTTAAAATTATTATTTTTATGGTTTTCTTTTTTTATTTTGTTTTTGCTTTTGCATAGTTTGATATGAATTTTTCATTTTGTTTTTTTCGTTGTTTACCTAATATTTCAAACTTTAGTAAGAAAATAACTTTATATCAAACTTTTTACTCAGAAAAAAAAACATTTAAAAAAGAAACAAAAGTCATAGGGATTTATTTGTTTATTCAATTCATCTTTTAATTTTATTTTTTACCAATTTACTAGGTAGCCAGTTCAACAAAAATCTTCGATGAAGACTGTGTGGCCCAATGCAATATCAACGAGGAGAGTACGTGGAAAACGTGCTTGAAAAGTCTGCGATTTGGACCAGACAATATGAATAGAAATGTTTGAGGAACACGAAAACAGCAGTAATGGAGTAATATGAAGAAAGAGAAAGAAATCCGTGGAAAAGTGTACGAGCGAAAACCTTTAAAAAGTAATTATTATGGGACATTAAAATGGTGACAGAAATATGTAGATTATAAAAGTAAATTATAATATGGGCTGGAAATTAATTTTCCGAAACTCAAATTAATTTGTGCAGCAAATGTCAGAGTATCAATAGATTAATTGAAATAATCACTGCCAGTTAAAGTTTAGTTCAGTTATTGTTTTTATAAATTAATTAAACTTATTCCATTATAGTCTTACAAAGATGAAAAACGTGGAAGTTTTACATAATATCAATTCATTTGAAGTAGAGATAATTTATTAAATTATACAAATTTCAGCGACATAGGGTGGTAAATAATTAATTGCCTATCCTCTTTACCACATCATGTTCACATCAGGTTTGACCTACTAAAAACTTGCATAAATTTAGAAAAGAGAGAAAATATAAAATAAACTGTTTGATAAAGAACATCTCCTCTAGCATTTTTTTTTTAGTAAGGACGAATTCTTAAAAATATTAAGATATATAGAAAAGGTCAAGAGAAAACATTGCTTAGAATATTTTTAAATGGGGTGTAATTATTTTGTATTGAGGAACGGTGTGGCTGGTTGAGTATATTGATTTGAGTATTTTTGAGATTTCTATTTTGGTAATATTTTTAATGATTAACTTTTTATGGAATTGAGAAAGCAAGCTGTTTTTTATTGCAGCTAGCATTTCTGTCTTTATAGTAATCTGATTTTATAAATTAAAACAAACTTAAATATTAAACTTTTATGGCAGTATTTGTTAATATTCACTTTTTGAAAATTGTATTAAATTTTTTTCTAATCAAATGCTCACATTCAAGTTTTTACTCAGTAAAAAGTTTTAGTTGAAAGTTTATTTATGGATATCTTTGTTTATTCTTAAATTATTTATTTTTTGTTATTTTTATGGCTCTCATGTGTTATTTTATCTTTGTTTTTGTATATATCATCTCAGTCATATATATCATATGAATTTTCAATTTCCTTTGTTTCTTCTTCTGTAATTTTATGAATAATCATACTTCACACAGAATGACATGTACTTTCTAAAAAAAGAACACTTCTTTCTTTGTACTTCTATTGTTTGTGATAAATTTTAATTTGTTATTTTCTTTGTTTTATTAGTAGTTTACATTTCTGTAACTCTATAAAGAATTGAAAAACAAATACTTAACTTCAAAGGAAACTTTTTGTTTGGAATAACATTTACTTTGCTAAAAAAAACAGTAAATGGTAATGTTCCATATGGACTAATTTGATTTTTTGCATTTAATTTCTGTTCTTTAGTTTATTTACTATTTATTATTGTAATATTATACTGTATGGTGTACATTGCTGGTTTTCCCATTGTTTGATATGTGTTTCAAACTTTTACTCAAAATGATATTTAATTGGCAGAAAACTCAAAGGTAACCAATGTTTTATTAATTTAATGTTCAAATTTAATGTTAAAAGTCCATAAAGTCCATAAATAAACTTTCAACTAGTTTATTTATGGATTTGTTGGTTTATTCCTACATTTATTTATTTTGTATTTTTATGGCTTTCGTATATTATTGTTTCTTCGTTTTGGCATTGTTTTTTTATAAATCTTAATTTATTTTTGTTTTGTATATGATACTTTACTCAAAATGGCATGTACTATGTGCACAAAAAAAGTCTTGCACCACATATGCAACCAAATATACTAAACTTATTTTTGTTAGCTTTGTAAATGGTTTCTTTATAACCTATACATTCTTACATTAACAGTGGTTTGATTCAAATAGAGCGGCAACCAGCAATATTTACATTTTATTTCATGGCATACTTCGACTACAAGCATTTATAATGGCCCTATATTTATCTGAATTAATGTTTTTATAATTGCATACAATCTTTACAATGGAACTTTTTCAAATAAGCGTCTAATCAATTTTTAAATGTTGTTTTTTATATTCTTTGATATTATGTTCTCATGAAATTAATACAGGATGTATTCAGATTTTCTACAAACATTGTCAAACTTGCATTAAACAAATAGTAGTTTATGCATACATTAGTAAATTAATATACAATAGGTAAGTATGTATAATACTCTTGGTTATATAATTCGACCCATGCACCGAAGACTATAGTAACTACATAGGGATTGCACTTGAGTTACGATAGTCTTCGTTGCATGGGTCATTATTATGGTATAATCAAGGATAATACCATTAATACTAAACAGTGATCTACTTTCCTTCAAGGACAATAATTATTGTCATCAAAATCCAGTTGGTTGGTAAAGAACATGTTATTTATTTTAATATTGTGTTTCTTTATCAAATGAAACCAACACTTTACTATAATGTTTATTGTATTCGCTTCACTTAGTTACGGTACAGCATTCGGTTCCGCATGTCCTATGCTACATACATACGGTCGGTAACTAAGATAGTACAGTTACCTGTAATATCTGTAGTTACAATACATAACAGTCGGTAACGCACGTATTACAGGTAACTGCAATACACAACAAATGTTTATATTCGGAGAAATCACGGACTATAGGTGGCGCTGCGATTCATCAATATGGTGGTTCTGTGATAGATAGGTTATGTGTTAACTTATTGTGTTTATTACGAAAACACTACATTCGGTAAGTTTACTTGATTGTTATATCTTTATAACAAAGTTAAGGGTGCTGATCGACGTTGTTTTTGGTTATTATTACCACCATAGTTGTCGTGATAGTTGTGAACAATAAACACAACATAACCTCATTTATCTATCACAGACAAGTTCAGTTTTCTCCACTGTTGGGCGCCACCGTCGCTGGTTTTATGTCTATGGTTTTGCCGAATGCTTGTTTGGTTATCTTATTAGTAGTAATAATTTTAATACAGATCATTGTAGTAATGGTGGAAACTCTCAATTTATGCAACTAGATTATTATTATTATTATTTGAACAAAAGGACATATTTGTCATTTGTGTGTTTTAAATTCTAAACTGACATAATCAAATTGTAGATAAAAAAGTGCCTTGATACTAAAAAAATGCCTTTTTGATAGGATCACAAATAAAGAAGTTACGACCATAATTAAAAAATAATGTTTTTTGGGTTTTCAAAGTAGCTTGGAAGCCATTTGGAACTCAACTGTTTTCTGAACTGATCATGAAAGAGCACATATGCACTACTTTGCCCATTTAACCGACCTTCTATCTCTAATAGTAACAAAAGTACCCATACAATCCAACGTCCCGTGAGACACACTGTATATTAAAAATACATTTAGCTGTTAGCCACTTTAAAATAAAAAAAAACCTGTTAGAAAATTTAATTGTTTCGGCACAAATTTTGATTTATTGTTTATACCAACGGTTGTTATGTTTAAAACAGTATTTTTAACATGTTTTAAAACAAATTTAAACTTTGTTTTAAAAATGTTTAAACAGTTTGTTGTGTTGTGTTTTAAACGTTTTTAAAAATACCGAAATTTGAACAGCGTTTGTTGTTTTTCAGAAAGTATAGTAATACAAATGAAAATGTTTAACGACGTATTTTAGTCATCCCTCCTGTATATCACCATATTATTAACCTATAGTATAGTAATACAATATCAGTTGTACCAAGTAAAATTAGGAATGAAAAGACGCCAATTAAAATGCCGACAAATAAAATATTTGCGTGATTTAAAATGTTTCTAATCTCTGTTTTGTTTGTGTGTGATTTAAAACATGTTTTATTTCATGTTTAAAAGTTAGAACTTGCGTAGTCTTTAAAAACATTGTTCCGTTAAAAAACATTTTATAATTTTTTGAAGGTCATATTTTTAATAAAATTCCTTATTTTTTAGTTATAAGCAAAACCCCAAATTAAGAATGTGTCTCCACATACATACATTTTAATTTGGCAGTTTCAACTTTTAATTTAATTCTATTTAATTTTTTCTTATTTTTTTAATTTTTAATTCGTTTGGTTAAAATGTAATTTCATGAGTTTTGATTAATTGCTTATAACTAAAAAATATGTAATTTTATAAAAAATAATTTCTATAAAAAATTCTTAGAATTGATCTTGGAATTAAAAAATGAAAAATATACAGCGTGTGCATTAGAAAAAAAAATACCAAGTTTTTAATAACAAAGAACACCGTATATGTTATAAATATATTTACCTGATTCCTTCTTTAAAACAGAAACAAAAAAACCTGTTAGAAAATTTTTTGAAAATTCTTTCTGTTTAATTGTTTCGGCACAAATTTTGATTAATTGTTTATACCAACAGTTGTTATGTTTAAAACAGTTTGTTTAAAATGGTGTTTTCAACATGTTTTAAAACAAATACTTTGTTTGAACTATTTTGTTTAAACGTGTTTAAACAGTTTGATGAAAAGAAGGCGATTAAAAAGCTGACAAATAAAATTTTTGCGTGATTTAAAATATGTTTTTATTTTGTTTTTTTTTGTATGTGATTTAAAACATCTTTTATTTCATGTTTAGAACATGTTTTTTGCGTAGTGTTTAAAAATTGCTCCGTTGCTCCGTCATTTTATAACAAAAAACATGTTTATTTCGTTAAAAATAACAAAAAATGCTTTTATAACATCCCTGCTTATAATTCAAAAATAATTCATTTTATAAAAGAAGTGATTCTTAATTTTTGAAAATAATCTTAGAATTAAGAAATGTAAAATATTTCAAATAGTTATATTTGAAAAAAAAAATCAAATATCCAGAAGAAAATGAACACCAATATACCGGGTGCGGCAAAAGTCAGTTTACCGATTTGCATATGAGAGAAAAAATCAAAAAAAAAATAATGGCAAAAAAAATTTATTTCCGAAAAGATATAACATCAAAAATTAAAAAAAAACGCGCATGCACGAATACCCGACAGCGTAAACTGACTTTTGCCGCACACTGTATTACAAATATATTTAAACGGTAGCTTATAGTATCATATATTTAACCGCAGCCTTCTGAAGGTTATCCCCTGACAAAAAAGGTCACACATTTGTTTTACGCTTTGAATGAAAGACAAAAAAAACATATGAAACTTTTTACTCATAATATATATTGGTTGGTTGTTTTAGATTTGTGTTCTTTTATTTTTCAAACATTTTGACAATCAAAATGTGAAATGTCAAAATGTTAAATAATTATTGCGAGCACTGTATACGGCAAAGTCGCGTTTGCGCGTCTTTGCCCAGTACGACAGATCGGTTGAGAACCTATAGTTTTCGGTGATATAGACAATATGCAAAGTCGCGACGAAGTCGCTGTACCGAATCAGCGATATACTCGTATCGGCGATCTATCCTGATCGGCGATCTACCTGGATCAGCGAACGACCCGGTTCGGCGATCTGCCCAGATCGGCGATCTGCCCAGATCGGCGATCTGCCCAGCTCGGCAATCTGCCCAGATCAGCGATCTGCTAGGATCAGCGATCTACCCGGTTCGGCGATCTACCCGTATCGGCGATCTACCCGGATCGGCGATCTGCCCGGATCGGCGGTCTACCCGGATCGGAGATCTACCGACTCGGCAATCTACCCGGATCGGCGTTCTTCACGCATCGGCGATCTACCCGCATCGGCGATCTACCCGTCTAGGCGATGCGCAGACCTATTAGGTCTGCCCCGTTTCTAGTAAAAACCTATAAGCAAAGACAATGTCTAATACCTCTACAGGGTCTCCCACGACGAGCTGCCATTAGAAGTATATGGAGAACCAAATGAAAAGACCGATTAAAAATTTGTGGGATTATATTGTTGGACACGATCGTCTCAACTAAAATATTTTGAGTTTTCGGTTACTTCCGGTTACACCGGAAATGATGTCATCTTTTATATTTCAAATGGAACACCCTGTATTTTATCGCATTTTTAAAATCTTCATTAAATTTTAATTCACTTTTATGTTACATTCCCTATACCTAACATGTGTCATTTTTGAGATATTAATTGTTTTCATTAAAAAATGACAGCTGCACGGTTACTTTCAATTACTTATAAATTATCCCCTTTGATAGTTGGAAAAAAGTTGTCCGGCGAAATTGTTGTGAAGGTAACGTATTATCGACACATCGGTAGAACTCTTCTAAAAGTTATACAGGGTGTTCAAATTATAAGATCAAAGTTGAATTCGAGAATAGTACTAAAAGTCGATTTTTTCAAATGGCAACCCTAACATATTAATACATTTCTCAATTCTATGGAAAATTTTAGATCAGCTTTGTGTACAATGTCCTATACCTAAAATGTAAATGTACCTACTTAAATCGATTTTTAAACATCACAGTGGAAATTGCACATATTGCCAAATCTAGATTGCTTTTGAAAGCAATTGAACAATTTGGAAAAACACAACTTTATTAAACAAGTTTCTAGGTAATTTTTTATTATAATTAATTTAGTAATTAAGTCGTAAGGTAATTAAGAAAAAAATGCTGTATTCAATTTCAGTAACTCTTCAATAATGTTGCCGTTTTCCGCTAAAGATGCTATAATTCTTTTTAACGCATTATTGTTGGTGGCGTCCCTGATTGAGTTAGCACATAACCCATTGAAAGCAGCTCGAACTCTATCTTTCTCTATCTGTTCTCCTAATCAATTATTGGGTTCTCATAAACTACGTCTTTAATAGCTCCCGAAATTAATAAATCCATTGGCGTCAAGTCGGGCGAGCGCGGTGGATATTTGTATGACCCATTAAGCGGATTCCACCGATCACCGAATATCGCTCGTTAAGCAAGCGTCTTACTGCAACTGTTATCTGCGCTGGAGCACCGTCCATTTGAAACCACCCAATAATGGAGGACTCAATAACTGATAAGGAGAACATGAAAGATAGACTTCCAGCTGCTTTCAATGAGTTATGTGCTAACTCTATGAGGGACGCCACCAACAATAATATGGTAAAAGGAATAGTAGCATGTTTAGCGAAAAACGGCAACATTTTTGAACAGTTACTGAAATAGAATTAAGCGTTTTTTTTGTTAATTTTCTTAACGTTTTCTTTTATTTTTAATATTGTGTTTTATTGTAGGCTTATAATTTTATGAATACTAAACCAATTATAATGAAAAATAACCTAAAAAAACTTGTTTTACTAAAAAGTTTTGTTTATTCCGACTTGTTCAGTTGTTTTCAACGCAATCTAGATTTGGCAATATGTGCAATTTCCACTGTGATGTTTAAAAATCGATTTAAGTAGGTACATTTACATTTTAGGTATAGGACATTGTACACAAAGTTGATCTAAAATTTTCCATAGAATTGAGAAATGTATTCATATGTTAGGGTTGCCATTTGAAAAGATCGACTTTTAATACTATTCTCGAATTCAACTTTGATCTTATAATTTGAACACCCTGTATAACTTTTAGAAGAGTTCTACCGATGTGTCGATAATACGTTACCTTCACAACAATTTCGCCGGACTACTTTTTTCCAACTGTCAAAGGGGATAGTTTATAAGTAATTGAAAGTAACCGTGCAGCTGTCATTTTTTAATGAAAACAATTAATATCTCTAAAATGACACATGTTAGGTATAGGGAATGTAACATAAAATTGAATTAAAATTTAATGAAGATTTCAAAAATGCGATAAAATATAGGGTGTTCCATTTGAAATATAAAAGATGACATCATTTCCGGTATAACCAGAAGTAACCGAAAACTCAAAATATTTTAGTTGAGACGATCGTCTCCAACAATATAAGTCCACAAATTTTTAATCTGTCATGTCATTTGGTTCTCCATATACTTCTAATGGCAGCTCGTCGTGGGAGACCCTGTATAAAGAAACATCCTAAATGCAAAAATTTATTAGAATGCAATTATCTGCTTGCATTATTACTGGGTGGTCTAAAACTACCAAAAACAATAGAGAGTAAAGTTAATTTACTTTAAAAGCTAAGGAAAAATGTTATTTGAAAAAAGAGTTTAGAAATATTAGATGGCATTAAAGAAACTGAACATTTGTGGCTGACCTAAACGTGCACGGTTCATTTGAGAAAAAAAAATTAAAAGGACTACCTACCTACGGTCGACGAAAACAGAAACATCTGTACGTAAATGAAAGATTTTTTCTCGCAGTGGCGATCGTACAATTCTCACAGTCCGACCTTGACTTCCAGATAGAGAGCAAATCGTACCAAAAAAAATCTCCCTCTATTTGCTCGCTACAGTTGATTGTAAGAAAAAGTTTCTTCCGAGAGAGAAACGGACCCGAGGTCGTCTGAGTTCAATTCAACCTGCGAACCCACGTAAACAAACGTTCGTCAAACTGAAGGCTTCTGGAAAAGTTCCAACGTTTTCGATCCTCCTCAAACAATTGGCACGAAGATGCTGAGAAAAAGTTGATTCGCTCTAGAAACAGCTGTTTCATATCCGTTGTGTGCACGGCACATCTTCCAAACTGTTTATTTCGCAGCGTCGCAAATGTACCCTAACATTTGCAAGCCGGCACACCGATTTTTTACCTCGGCCACAAAAGGTAACAACATTTTCATCGATTATACCCAGTCTTTCTCCTCAGCTTGACTTTACCCCTAAAATATAAAAAGATGTTTAGAAATTTGAAACGTGCAATAAATCGTGTTCTTGCCTATTATTATCCAGGGAAATTCTCATTTGCTCTCCACATTTAGGGCACGGGTATTCACCGTCCTTGGGAATGGCACCCCATACACCTAAATGCCTTACAAATTATTAAGTTTAAATTTGTTAAATTTTAACAGAATAACTCACGAATAACCTATAAATCACCAAATCATGCAGTTCATATACGGTTGGAAACTAAACTTCCCCAAACTTCTCGAATTAGTTGTTTTCGTGCGGCAATATTTCACGACGGCAACAGACAGCATCCTGACCATAGAATACCTGACAGTTCGTTCGAACTCATCCACCGCCGCTAGGCGGAGCTTCAAATGGCGCGCAAGTAATAATTTCAAATTCAATACGATTTAAAAACGTCCCGTACGCGTTTTTCAGCCCAGATCGCGTTGAATTTCTCCGGTAAAGCCAGAGAAGGGCGGTCGCTCGTAGTTAGGTTATCACGACTTCTGACAGATTCCGATTCTGACCTTAGGGCTCGAAAATTCCCTAACGTACCTAAAATCCCCTAAAAACATACGGTTTATTTATATATCAAAATATTAGTACGAATTAAAGGTGCGTTCGCATTAGTGTTAATGGCAGTGGTAGCAGACGCCATTATAGTATTTCTAATGGAAAGTTGCTAGTGACTCAAGTTTATGTACATGCAAACTAATTTGTGTCACTATCACGAAATGTGAGAAATACTATAATTTCGTATGCTACCACCGCCATTACCACCAATCGGAACACACCTTAAGTGTTCGCCGGGCGAGTCCATTCCGTAGAGCGGCAGGTTCTAAACTGCTTGCGCTGTCCTCCCGCTCTTGATCTTTTCGGCTGTCTCAATAACTCCGCTCCAAGGGGCCGCGCCCCACAGTTTGAAAACCACTGCCGTAGAGATTCGAAAGGGTGATTTGGGGCAGTTCTGACCTGACAAAAGTCGAGTGGAATACGTACATTTTTATGCTACGAAAGCACGCTTGTCCCTGGCGCATATCTATTATTTTCCGTTGGTAATTCTTCAAACTAAACCTAATTATAATCGCGTAGTTGTCAGGGAACGCCTGCGACACCATTTTATCGCTATTCTGGCCGCTATTTCAGCCACTTCGAGCAAAACGACAGCAGTAAGACGAAAATAGCGTTGTCATATTCAGAATGTCAAAAAACACGTAACTGTCATTTTATTAAGCCGTCGTCATGGCGCCTGGAGTAGAAGTACAGTCAGAAATCGATATGCATAAATTTACTCAAATTAAAGGAAATAAATTCGAAAACTTGGCAAAATATCGACAAATAGATTGGCCTACGCGATACAGGTTTCTGTTTTGAGCAATAAATGCCGCGGTTGAGCGCCCATCGTTGCTTCTCCTAGGATCCTTTGAAGACACAACGGGTAAAATTTTCGGGCAAGTGCCGAACGGAGTGTACCCACTCCAAAAATTATTGCAATGTAATTCAAACGGCGAAATTGTCGTACGTCGATTTTTCGCTAAAAATTAAGAGAAATGGGCGCTAAATCCGCAATTCGCGAGTCTACACAGCAGCGAAACGGCATTTTGAAGGCAAAACCGCGGCCGCGTCCGCGGTTTCGCGGTTTTCGCGAAGAAAGTCGCGAAAATCCAGCGTTTCGACGTCGTTGATTTTTGTCTTTTAGTTATTATGATAATGAATTAACGTAAAGTTTCGTTAGGCATTGAACAAATTCTGATGTTGCCAAGCACATGACTTTATCATACTATATTATTATATAAAATTAATAGTTTAGCTGCATGAGATTCTATTTCATCGAGATCGGCTATGTCTGCATTAAAATATAACTAGTAGAACTAGCCAGATATGTCGATTAAAGCTGCGTTCGGATATTGTTTGTACTCCGTTGACACCGGGTACATCGTCCAAATGACACAATCGTACGTGTTATTGGGTGTAAAAAGCGTAATGGAATACAATATCCGACCGCAGCTTATATTGACAGTAGGTATGTCAAAACATTAGCGTTTGACACTACCTGTCACTAGAATCAAAATATCTGACATATCCTGGCTACTAGTTTTACGCAGTATGGCCGATTTCGATGAAATAACATTTGCTCATGCAGCTAAACTATTGATTTTACATTGGACCCTTCATTTTGGTTTAAAAAATTTGCAGTACATTATGACTACGCGTCCTCAAAATCGACCACGTTTTTAATAACATAATCTTTTTTGTAAGTACCGCCAGTCTATGGGGTCTATGGGGTATAAATTTACGATTCCTTCGTATGGTTGTATTACATTACAATTGCATTTGTATCCGTATCTTGTTATTTGTCGTTATTTAACCAACAAGTATATTAAAAAGAGCGATTATTGATCGAGACTGTTTAACGCACGAGCGATTAGCGAGTGCGTTCATTGTCGAGATCATTAATCGCCGTTTTATATTCGAGTTCTGGCATTCTGGCATCATCTACATGGATTTTATTCGTCAATATCATTTGATGCTATTTGACCATTTATGTAATTCCACACTGACATTTCTGGACTGTGTGCCTGGATAACGGTATGTTTTGATTGCGAGGTTTTACTTTACGGATGTTCGATTGTCTATAATGAAGTCGTTTGATTGGCTATAACAAAACATGCATTAATAGAAATCGTCCATTTATAGAGCTTTTTAATAAATGATTTTCTATTCAATAAATATACTCATAAATAAGCGATCGACAGAAAATACACTTAACGCCCTAAATAATCATTCATACAAACCTACTTTCACGTAAATACGGGTTAACAGTTCCCTATCAAGCATGCCATCAATAGTAATAAATTCCTTTAACAAAGTTTCTGTTAACGCTGAAAAATATTTATGCTCGACTTTGCCCCTGATGAACGTAACCTACTTCTGGAACTACCACCCACCAACAAGCTTGCTTTCCCAATACTAACATTACAATGTTTTCATTCTGGCATCATCTACATGGATTTTATTCGTCAATATCATTTGATGCTATTTGACCATTTATGTAATTCCACACTGACAGTTCTGGACTGTGTGTCTGGATAACGGTATGTTTTGATTGCGAGGTTTTACTTTACGGATGTTCGATTGTCTATAATGAAGTCGTTTGATTGGCTATAACAAAACATGCATTAATAGAAATCGTCCATTTATAGAGCTTTTTAATAAATGATTTTCTATTCAATAAATATACTCATAAATAAGCGATCGACAGAAAATACACTTAACGCCCTAAATAATCATTCATACAAACCTACTTTCACGTAAATACGGGTTAACAGTTCCCTATCAAGCATGCCATCAATAGTAATAAATTCCTTTAACAAAGTTTCTGTTTCCGCTGAAAAATATTTATGCTCGACTTTGCCCCTGATGAACGTAACCTACTTCTGGAACTACCACCCACCAACGAGCTTGCTTTCCCAATACTAACATTACAATGTTTTCAATTTGCAGAGTTGGATCTGGATTTTTTGGAGCGTCGCCAGAATGCGTCGTCCGGAAAAGCATCAGCGGCAGCGGAGACAGAAGACAATGCACAAGGCCAAATTGAAATCAGCCCCGAGTCCGTCGACAGAGTCAAAGTTATTCTCCTCGGGGCATCTGCAGTGGGGAAGAGCAGCATTATTCAGGCAAGTCCTTCACAATAAATCTGACTGCGGAGTGTAAAGTTTATCCAATTACTGCGCCTTGTTTATGGTGTATTCTTCCGGCCCAAGTTAGATGCATAGCTGATTTACAGTTGTATGCGCACAGTTTCTTGAGAAACAGCGCAGTTTAAAACTAACGTTATTAACATCAAACGAGCGTTCAACCTACTAACGAAAGTAAAGTTTTTGTTTATAAGTATGAACTCTCATTTCCTAGAAACTGCTTATTATTGGTATATATAGTGAATGGTGATATACTGGCGGGATGTAAATTTTTTAATAAATTAAAAATTACGGTACCAACCTGGATTTGAACCAGGGACCTTTGTGTCGCTAGCACAATACTCTATCAACTAAGCTATTGAGGCCTATGTCACCTGTTATTTAAAAATTTACATCCCGCCTGTAGCACCATTTACTATATATACAAATCATTGCGTACCATTACATATATTCCAAATTGAAATCATATCATATCTACTTATTATTTGTATTTCTATCACTAATCAACTAACAACGAAACACATTTTAATGAAACTTGGAGGTATTGTAGAGAAAATAATACGTTTTAAGATCGTAGTTTGCAAAATATTTTTCGGAGGACGAAACCTCTATTGCACATAGGTAGAATACCAGATTAGGCGACTACTGCTTCAAGAAACCTCTAATTGTCAACACACTAATTTGTTGTCACCGATTGGAATAAAACAGAAATATTCTGATATGGTAATGTTGGATATGTAGAGATATACGGTAGTGGTACTATCAGGACATTACCGATCGGGGGAATGTATAGTGTGATTCTGCACACAAATATTTTTAATCGTAATCGCATCGGATATCATTATTAACCATGATTTTTTCTTTTTTTTGTTATACAACAGTAATACATCATAGACGTCATCGTTATTTATAACGAAACCAGGGACCCTATTCTCGTCATATTTTTGAAGCGAATCGTGACTTATCGAATGGAGTAGGGATATCACCGGTATGGGCGTGGCGCATGCGTTATTGTTCTTAGCAACAACCTAGATACGAACCAGAGGGGAACCGGTGATATCCCTACTCCATTCGAAAAGACGCATTCGCTTCAAAAAGATGACCAGAATAGGGTCCCAGGAGACTTTTTGCCCGTGGATCAAACAAATAAAAGTGGCTTGGATTTTTTTTGGGTGAAGAGCAATGAAAACGCCTTGTCTATTTGACCTTATTAATTGTCCTATATTTCGCCAATGGTTTTTGGCTTTATCAAGGATCTACAGAAAAAAACAATTTAATAATAAAATTTGGAGGTTATAAAATGAAAAGTTGAAATTTGCTTAAAATTACTTACAATAATAGTCTTAGGCGGTGATTACATGTTGATTATGCATTTATAATGAACTTATGTTGCTAGATGATCTTCGTTTACCGACATAAATGTGGATATATGTGTAACCGCTGATTTTGACACAAGGAATGATTGAAGAATATAACGGTTGGTAGGTACGCAACCAAAGTTACCAAAAACCCGGTTCGGCACATCTGCGAATTGAACTGGCGCGCAAAGTTTAAATATCTGAAATTTGAAATCGTGAAGCGAACGTGAAAAATAAGTAAATACTGAACAATGAAAGGTTATGACATGTGGCTTAATATTAAAATGAATTAACGTAGAGTAAAATCATTAGAAAACTAGATCGCTGAGGTTGTTATAATCCAAACTACTCTCCTCGAAATTAGAACCGTTAATATTGTTAATGTTGAACAGATAGCTGTAAATTGTGCTTAACCCGTCTACATCCGATCTCAAATTCATTGTATTCTCAGTCGTTTTTATGGCAATCATCTCATAAAGGAGGCGTTTCCTCAACATCTCCTTTCTATGCAATATTTTCGCATTTTCAAAGTCGATGTTGTGGGTTGTGTTTTTTGCATGTTTACATAGGGCGCTCGTGTCCTTGCCTTTGTTTATGTCTTGTTTATGTTGATAAATACGTGTCTTGAGCCAGTTTCTCTTTTGTCCAATGTAATTTAAGTCACGGTCTCCGCACGGTATACTATACACTATGTTTGACATTTTCTCTGAAGGAGTTTTTTGTTTAATTTTTGAGAAAAAAGTTTTAATGGTATTTAAGTTATAAAACGCGATTTTTAGGTCGGGAATCTGAAAAATGCTCGACAATCTCCGTGACAACCCCGGGATATAGGGCAGCTTTCTATAAATTGTAAGATTTCTTTGATGTGTAGGCGCGGTCATATCAGCCACTGGTCTGGTAGCAGGTCCACTGTTGTGAAGCAACTTCTTTAGTAGTCCCCCGGGGTAACCATTGTTAGTAAAAATGTTGAACAGTTTCTTTAAATTTTTCCCATGGAACCGCGGATGGGACAGCCTTAGTACTCTGTTTTTCATTGTAATGACCATGTTTAATTTTTGGTTGATTGGGTGGTTTGAGTGATAACTTAAATATCTGCCTGAGTTTGTTTTTTTTTTCTGATACCAGTCCGTTCCTGACATGCCGTTCTCGCCTCTTATTATGAGGGTGTCAAGAAAGGGTATGCTATTGCTGTCCTCTTTTTCTACTGTGAACTGAATGTGTTCGTTGAAATTATTGAAAATGTTTAAGGTAGGGTCAATGCTGTCTGGAGGAAGAGCTAAGATGATATCGTCTACGTAGTTCTTTAAGAGACTTGGCTGTGTCGGAAGGGTGGGCAAGATGCTGGTCAACATATGGTCCAACACCATGTTGGCTAAAATTGGACTTAAGGGAGAGCCCATGGGGTGCCAAAGAGCTGCTTGTAAAACACCCCATCAAATACAAAATAACTACTGTCAAAAAGAAAAATTACAATATTGAGGAACGTGGTCCTGTCTATGGTCGTGACCTCCGATGTCCAGGGCCAACGCTCGTCAACTATGCTGGCCACAAGACCACGCGGTATCTATCTGTTGAACATTAACAATATTAACGGTTCTAATTTCGAGGAGAGTAGTTTGGATTATAACAACCTCAGCGATCTAGTTTTCTAATCATTTTACTCTACTTTAATTCATGTTAATATTAAGCCACATGTCATAACCTTTCATTGTATTTACTTATTTTTCACGTTCGCTTCACGATTTCAAATTTCAAATATTTAAACTTTGCGCGCCAGTTCAATTCGCAGATGTGGCGAACCTGGGTTTTGGTAACTTTGGTTGCATACCAACCAACCGTTATATTCTTCAATCATTCCTTGTGTCAAAATCAGCGGTTACACATACATCCACATTTATATCGGTAAACGAAGATCATCTAGCAACATAAGTTCATTATAAATGCATAATCAACATGTAATCACCGCCTAAGACTATTATTGTAAGTAATTTTAAGTAAATTTCAACTTTTCATTTTATAACCTCTAGATTTTATTATTAAAAATTTTCTTTCTGTAGATCTTTGATAAAGCCAAAAACGATTGGCAAAATAATGGACAATAAATAAGGTCAAATAGACAAGGCGTTTTCATTGCTCTTCACCCAAAAAAAAATCCAAGCCACTTTTATTTGTTTGATCCACGGGCAAAAAGTCTCCTGGGACCCTATTCTGGTCATCTTTTTGAAGCGAATGCGTCTTCATCCAAAAAAAATCCAAGCCACTTTTAGTTATTTATAACGTTTATAACGAACAAAATTTTGAGAAGTTTAATAGACAAAATAGTTATTTATGTGCCAAGGGCATTAAGCGGATTTGTGTGTACATATTTGCGTAACTTTAACCGACATGGTAGCTATTACAATTTCCGAGATCCCCATGTACATCGTGTTCCGTGAGGCAGCCTGTATAGTAAATAAATAACTAATAAAACTATTGTTTCTTATTGACTAGTGACAATAATACAGAAATGTAATTAATTGACATAATACTTTAGATTTTACTGGTCTGCATCTCCCAAAAGATACATTTTCAACTCCTTGTCAAATTATTAATAACTACAAAATGAATTTACTGTGTAAAAATTCAATGTCGTCTGATTTAACAGTTTCACAAACGGTCGCGAGGGAAATACGCTATGAATCAATGTTAAATCCATCCCGTACTTTTATGTGTGTCCCTAAATCTTTCAATATTTTAATAATTATTTATGTACGAAGGGCATTAAACGGATGTTTATGCCCCGAGGGTGACGTTGTAAAAAGCTTTCGGGCCTATCGGCCCTCGCGCTTTTTAAGTCGCCCGAGGGTATAAACATCAAGTAATGCCCGTGGTACATACAAAATTGTATGCCCTACAATGGTTTTGTTTCTGCGTTTGAATAATATTAATAAATGTATCTACGGAGTTGAATAACAATACAAACAATTCGGAGTTGAGTGACATTAGGTTCGTTCGAGCAGTCGTCAAAACCAGTCAAAACATGGTCAAAACAACTGGGGATTCTTGTACGCATACGCAATGCAGGCTTTTGCAGGGCAAAACCGCCATTTGGCATGCGCAAGAGAAAGAATAGGTGCTTTATGCACTTATTTTGGTGCTGCTCGAACAAACCTAATACCGTCAATTAATTGTCAAACAGAATAACTTTAATCGCCAATTATTGACATCGACGATTTAAAATTTGCAATTTGAATGTCAAATATTTTTGATATATTTGACATATAAACCATTGCAACGCTTGATGCCCGAGCGGGCAATAAGGTAGAATACTCACCATTTCGTAGCCGTTTCTATTGAAACATAGAGCTGCGATTCGCTATAGCTCATAGTTTCTATAGAAACATATAAGTTGTCGCGTATCGCGAATCGCTTATCGCATCGGTCAGTTTTGTGCCTTCAGTGTCACTCAACTCCGAATTGTTTGTATTGTTATTCACTTGATTACGTCAAAATATTTATTGATATTATTCAAACGGAGGAACAAAACAAATGTAGGACATAAAATTTTGTATGTACCACAGGTATTAGTTGATGTTTATATTTTAAATTATATTTTCTGATTACAATGACACCAGATGGTAGCGTGAAACTGTCGTTTAAAGCAGGAAAATAAAAAAAAAGATAAATGCTATCATCCGAATTTGGCAGTTTTTCCGTCTCCGTCTTGATGAAAACTAGATAGTGTTGGATTAAGGAATGGGACTTTTAAATGTGCAATTTAAACTAGTAAGAAAATTATCTTCAGCCGTGCTGGTGTTAAAATACCCCCGACCGTAAAATATAAAAAAACACAAGTGAACCGATTTTGCCCATTCACGAAGTTGAGATAAGCATGTATATCAAATTTCAGATCAATTACTTCAAAATTGCGGCAGTTCTCGTGTACACAGACGGACAGACAGACGAACATAGCTAAATCGATTCAGTTTTCAATTAAGTCTATATCTGCCACGCCTCCTTAAGGATGTTACAAAAGTTGTATCAACTCAATATACCCTCATCACATTAAATGAGGGAGGTATAATAATCCAGATGTAAGTAACAAATTAACCGCGAATCAATAACTCAATAACCTCAAACAATAAGCAATACACAGAACTGTCAAATTCGGATGTTAGTATTTACTGGCATTTATCCATAGTTTGCTACGCTGACTTTGATCATAGGCGAATTCTTTTAGCCTGCGTTAGACATGTACACGCTACGATTTTCAGCAAAATATCTAGTATTTTGTGTCATTGTAATCGGGAAAAACGTAGGTCACGAAATAAACAATATCGGCCAAAACCTGTTGATTTGACCATTTTCGAATATTTTCACTAAAATTGTAGCCACCTAGATTAACAAACATAAAAGTTCTTTTTTCGTTGGCATTTTCATGGTGATAAAAATTGACGTTCAATACGTGTTTGTGTTCAGAATGTCATGCTGATTGAAAATATTAAAATTTTAATGATGAGGTCTTATCTGGAAAGATAGGATATCACTAATCTCAAGAGTATTACCAAAAATTGCATTTTTTATTACCACTTTACAAATTCTCCTGTAGAATATACCTACTTGACCGAGTTGTGCCAATGTATGTACATAGGAAACTAGCAATATGAATAAAACTTATAATTATCAAGATAATGCAATCAAAATTATTTGTAACAACCAGCAAACGACCAATAAATCTTTGACAGAAGATTTGTTCTTTTTTTATAAAAAACAAGTAAACACCGAGACAGCTATACCTTATGCCTCCCCATCGTGTGCGCCTCAAATGACCACCCGGTTTCGTATAAACCATACGCCGTATAGTCGACAGCGCTTTTAGATGTCGGTTGTTTTCAATTTTATTACATTTGGGTCCCTAGTTTAGAAGTATTACTAAAAAATATAGGGTAGGTGTATTCATAAAAAAAAACTTCTGAAGGTCATATATCGGAGACGGTACATTTCTGCCTTTATGTTCTTTTCAGGATGCGGCACGGCATATACATATTTGGTACAGGCTTATCAAATTAAAAAAGCAGTGTAAAGATAGAATAAAACCTTACAGAGTAGTGAATAATTACCTAGTGGCCAGCGAGTGTCGTCTTCAAGCTGTGGTAAGCGGATTAGCTGTTATTACTGGGGAATTATATCGCGCTTACGTCGGATAAAAGCTTGTCAGTCGATGTCCATGTCCGACAGATTGCTTCGGTAGCTACGGACCCAATGGGAATTCCTTTAATTACCCGCTGTACGAGCCAAGCCGCCAGTAACTATCCAATTACGCCGCGTGTGGTGCGATAATACAGCCAATTCTAGCAAAGGGACAAACGGCTTTGGCTAACCATTGAACTGGATAAATCATTTATTATTAAATTTATACCGCTTGTGCAATTAAGATTAGGGGATTGATCTTAAACAGTGTGATTTGTAAGGTCGGACAAGTCAGTGGCGCCTTTTGCAAAATGAAAATCATTATTTCCATATTTTTGCTATTTTTTTACTAAAAGTCAATGTTTTGCTTTGTTAGTTTTCGAGATACCGAGGCGCCGCTGACGTGCCGGCAACTCAGGGACGCACTATGTAAAATCAAATGAATTTCAAAAATGTGCTAAAATCAGATTTGGTTTTGTGAAAAGAAGGGTGATTTATTGTTTATGAAGATACATAATGCTAAAAATCAAATACATTACAGACCTAAAACTTCGTATCTACGTTCTTATCTAAAATGCAGATAGGGTGTTCAACAATGGGTGATGTTGTTTCTCATCAAGGTATCTGTCTCAATTATCGCAAACGTTACGAACGTTTGGCATTTAGAATCTACTTTAGCAATAAGGAAATCCGTGAATTATCATTTGTTTTATAAACTTTTAATTTTCTCATTTACAAATAAAGAAAATGTGTTTCACAATTTTCAAAATATACCTTAACGGGGTGTGAAAAAAGGGTAGATTTTTGTGTTCAAAAGTATAAAATGTTCAAGAACCGCAGACGTTTACAAGCCTAAACTTTTAATTTATATTCTCCGTTAAACATAAAAAAGAAAGACACGTTTTTACCGTTTCCGCAAAATGTGGGCGATAATACCCTTAGCACACAATAACACAAGAGGGAAAAAAATTATGGGACGATTTTTATGCACGTTCATTATATCTTAAGAACTGTAAATACTACCAACCTGCAAATAGGTGATTGGACTTTTTTTAATTTTTTTTTAAATATAAAGAAACCAATAAATAGTTGATTAGTTAATAGAGTTATTATGTTCAACGTTTTTTGAAAAGAGTTATTAAGTTATTAAAAGTCGTTATTAATAGCTCCTTTACAAATACATATTATACACTATTAATAGTATATTATTTGACGAGCACATAACTAAGGATATATGTCGTGAGCATGAAGTTTAAACGCGAGCGTGTAAACATGCGAGCCATTTATATCCGTTGTGTGCGAGTCAAATGCGACGTATTATCTACGATTCATAAATTCCATTTTAAATCAAATATTTTAAATGTCAATGTCAATGATGGCGAGGCGAACTGTCACATAACAGTCATCCACGTAGGTTTTGACACAGTTTGACACTTGCGTTGTATAATTATGACAGTTCGTTCAAATAATGACCTCATTATTTTATACAACGCTAGTGTCATTATAATCATTGGCGCGTATCATAATGGGGATTATATAGTCATAGATACGTATGCAATGTTTTTTTTATAAATTAAAAGACAACATTACACAATATTATACAATATACATCTTACAACATTATACGGTGAGCGCGTAAAGTATGAAAATAAAAGAAAATCTCTAAGATGGCTTGTTATTTTAAAAAATCCTCGAACGCCGATTTTTAATTAGTACTAAAATATAAAATGGAATATAGAATATAAAATTACGTTTTGGGTAGAGGTAATTTCCCTAAAAACGAATCTGGTGTTTAAAATTTTTGACTTTTTCTCGACATTTTTTTTGCACGATGATAAATTGTGTGAATTATTTATCTTTAAAAGAATTAACAGATCTACCTATTCATTATAAAAAATATGGGGTTGTCACTAAAAAGATTGTGTCGATGACAAGTCGAAAACAATTCAAGGTCTGAAATTAAATTTGATGTAAGTATGTATATTTAGATAATTAATTAAAAATCGATGTGTCCGAGTATTTTTCAAATAACAAACCGTTTCAGAGATTTTGTCATGTTTTCATACTTTACGCGCCCAGTGTATAATATTATGCTCTAGGTATATTATACAATATCATATAATTGTATACGATATCATACAAGATTGTACAATATTATACAATTTCTTACAATATTTACAATATTTTCCGCGAGAAGGGCATATGGGAATATTTCTTTAACCAAAGCTAACAATTAAACAGCGACGATAAAATAATGCGACGAATAATGCTCAAATCTAGGTTTGAAGGACTTCTCGTATTGTTTACTTCCGGTAATCGCTTTGCGCCCATTTAAATCCTGTGTACAGTTGGCAGATCCAATGATTTATTGGGCGGAATGTTGAATTTTTGCGCCCCCGAAGCCAAAAATGGGCCCGGTTCCCGTTGAAAAATACACACAATCGGTTTTTTGCCCATATCCCTCCACTCGCCTAACAAAACGAAGCTGGATTATGCCATTCGGGGTGCCAATATAATTTATGCGACTCGGCTTGTACTTTTGTATTTTTTCAAACGAATTGAAAGCAGCTTGTTGGATGTTGATTGTTCCGCTCTGGCGATAGCATGCCAAATTTAGTTTATTTTTGTACCATTTGTACTGTGGTGTCTGCATTTAATTTAAGTTATTCAAGTTGTTATCAGTTTTCTGCGTAGTTTTCGTGTGAATTGTTTCTCAGTGTGACGCCGCGGGGCGTTAAATTGTATGGATACTTTGTTATTATTAGAGATCGAGAGTCGATTAATTGGTAAACTAGTACAGATTTGTGGGCTCTTTTTTGTTCACAATGACATCATACCAGTTTGTTATGTTCTTATTTGTTCATATGTTACTAAGACCCCGTTTTAACGCGATTCCAGGTAATGAAATAAGTTATAAACAAATTCATCACTTGACATTTGGGATGATATGGCTTGTGCCATATGAAAGTATCTACTTCTATCTATGACTCACATATAACAAGTACATTGCATACGTATCTATGACTATATAATCCCCATCATAATACACGACAGCGATTATAATGACACTAGCGTTGTATAATAATGACAGTTCGATCAAATTATGACTTCATTATTTGAACGAACGAATCAATATACAACGCTAGTGTCAAAGTCAGTTAAAACCTACGTGGATGATAGTTATGTGACTGTTCGCCTCGCCATCATTGACAAACACATTTACAATATTTGATATAAAATGGAATTTATGAGTCGTAGATAAAATGTCGTATTCGACCCGCACACAACGGATATAAATCGATCGCATGTTTATGTAATAGATCGTCGGCGGGTAATTAATCTGGTTATTAAGTAGGTGCGGAAACCGGGCACATTTTAACTTTGGCCGCGTGATGGCGCCACCCACCCTACATGGTCATTTTTCTGTTTTATTATACTTATTTCAACACCGATGAAAGCCAGCGGCCAGCACGCCACCTCGGATGCCGTGTTTGTCACGTGTTCGCCCTTCCCCTGCTGGCTGCTCCACACCAAGCCTGTGCATTTTGATACCTATTCCACACTATTCGTTGTTATTTCATATTTCACAGCGGTTTGCGGTCGTAGGCTTGGCGCGCCGCGGTACGGCGTAAAAAAGTTATCCATATTTTTTTCAACCGATATTTATTATTTATTTATTTATTATTTATGTATAATGCACATCATAGTAAATACACATCTGTACTAAATACTAACACATTCTTATTTGTGGTCTTGTGGGGAATTAATTGTTGAGAATATTGGTAATGAAAAGCAGGTTTGCATAAATTTACATAATACCAACGATTTCATAAATCCTTTTCACAAAAAAACCCTCTCACCACCCCTCTCGATTCTTGATTTATTTGCGCTATACAATATAATACCACTTGCAGCCGCAAGCATACGGATAGCCATCCGTATGCATAATACCATTTTTTGCTTTGATGGTATCCGATATTCTAAACAGAGCCAGCAGGACTATTCCTACAGCGCTGAGAGAGATAGACTACATCGTGTATTTCCAAATATCAGAAAAACATACTGTATTCAACTGTATTTACGTTGTGCTTTTCGGGACAACCTTACGTACATATGTTGTAAGATTTTATTTATTTACTATAGAGTATAGAGATGAATCTTTTGGATGATCCTTCTCGATTCGGTGAATGTGAAGAAATTAGCGATTTCGACTAGCAAAAGAAACTTTGCTTGGTTTTATCTCGATTGATATAGTACCTATGTATATGGGTATACAATGTTCATCATATATGTAAGTTCAGTTTTTAGTTGTATGTTTTTGTGTTAAACGATGTTTATTTTTTAGAAATCATGCTGTTTCACCTGTTAAAAACTTCTGGTAACTCTCCAAGTCTACACTACAGTGGGTTTTAAGTAGCAGTTCCTGACACCAGCAAGGACTAGTACTACATCTAATGTTACACTCCACAAGCGCTTCAGCGAAGTACCTTCTCTACAGGATTTCTGTTTTTTGTCGTAAAACCGATAATTCAGATATCAAACCCCGTTCTTTAGAACTGGGATCTGTATAAAAGTAACGCATATAAATTTTATTTTATGGTTGCAAGGACTGCTAAAATAACGGGAAGGAAAAGGTGTTATTTAATACTTTATATAAACGATAACCAACCACTCCATGTTGTGAATATTGAGAACAACGAAAAACTATGAAACGAATAATGTCCAAGTTATGTAAACTTTATAACAAGCAGGTCTACCCTGCTATTATTAACCAAACGTATACGACCGAAGGTAATATTTTGGACTGAAGCCGAAGCTGAATTTCATCTTTTTCGATGTCTTCGGCAGAAGCCGAAGGAACGCAAAAGAACTGCCAATGTTTAAAGTAAAATAGTATTTGTTTTTGTTGTGCTAAAAAATACATAAAGTAATAGAATTATAATTTATTTATACAGTACGTGTGTCTCCTAACTATAGCTTGGTTTGCTGATCGGTTTCGGACCGCGTTCAATGCAAAATTTTTATTTGTTGTGTAATTATTTTAAGATGTAAGGTGGCCAAAGCCGAATGTTTGGTCGGGTTCTAATCATAAGACAAAATGATAACATAGTAATAATAAGAAATGATTGATATAACATCTGTTACTGAATTAAGTTGTATGTTGGCGGTTTACTGTTGTCGGGACTGTTACTGTCAAATACAAATTATGTAATATGTTTCCCTCTTTTTAGTTTACTTATTTTAACAGTGCTTATTTGTTGAATGTATAGTTAATGAATTAGTTAATTAATAAAAGAATGTGAAATCTGTTTTGAGTGTTATTACCTCTTCTCTATTTGATTTGTAATATTTATAAGTTATGATTTACTGCAAATCATTTCAATTTCGCAGTAATCTGAGGGTAGGTATTACCCTTGATTATATATGTAAGTAAAACGATAATAGAACGACATATGTGTATATTTACTTGTGTCAGAATATACAATGACTGCAACGTAACTATATCAACACATACTACATAATTTAACAATTTACATAACACGGCCATCCTGCAAATGTGCGCCCTCGCACAAAAACTTCACCTCTTCTTAGGTTGTAACATTACTAACCAGGCTAAAAAAATATATATTTATAGACATATTTTACCTCACGTTAGTGACGTGTAAATTAAATAGTAACCATTAAAGGTTCTAAATGAAACAACTATTTAACATTCAAAATAACAGTGCAACTATACAATACAGATTAGTACAATAGTCCACCGTTAAAGGTTCAGAAAACAGTTGAACCATTTAAGGTTCAGAATAACGGTTCAACCATTTAAGGTTCAGAATAACAATTCAACCATTTAAGGTTCACAATAGCAGCTCAAACAGTTATGTTTCAGGATAACAGTTCAACCATTTAAGGTTCGGAATAGCAAGTTAACCATTTAAGGTTTAAAATAATAATTCAACCATTTAAGGTTCAGAATAACAGTTCAACCATTTAAGGTTCAGAATAGCAGTTCAACCATTTAAGGTTCAGAATAATAAGTGAACCATTTAAGGTCCACTATAACTGTTCAACCATTTAAGGTTCAGAATAACAGTTCAACCATTTAAGGTTCAGAATAGCAGTTCAACCATTTAAGGTTCAGAATAATAATTCAACCATTTAAGGTTCAGAATAACAGTTCAACCATTTAAGGTTCAGAATAGCAGTTCAACCATTTAAGGTTCAGAATAATAATTCAACCATTTAAGGTCCACTATAACTGTTCAACCATTTAAGGTTCAGAATAATAGTTCAACCATTTAAGGTTCAGAATAGCAGTTCAACCATTTAAGGTTCAGAATAATAATTCAACCATTTAAGGTTCAGAATAACAGTTCAACCATTTAAGGTTCAAAATAATAATTCAACCATTTAAGGTTCAGAATAACAGTTCAACCATTTAAGGTTCAGAATAACAGTTCAACCATTTAAGGTTCAAAATAATAGTTAAAGCACAAAATGTTTCAAATAATCTGCCAATCATTGAAGGTTCGATTTAAATACCTTCAGGTTTGTCCTGCTTCAGGCCATTTTCGCAACTGCTCATGTGCAGCTGTTTTCGTTACTTTTGAGCGTTTGTTTGTCTTTTTCAATACATATCTATCATTTTCGAGGATTGAAACAACGTCATACGGACCATCGTACCGAGGTTTTAACTTTCCTCCTGATACCTGTGTATTGGCTACAACAACTTTATCACCCACTTGGAATCGTTTAGCTGTCAATCGTTTGAGATCAAATCGCACTTTTTGAGATTGTCTACCTCGGGCTAAACGATTGTTTGCATCCTCCCTCACATTAGTTAAGGTTGCTAACTTCGGCTGCTGTACATCTTTCAGTAAACCCTTTTCGTGCGGTAACCGATCTCTCTTTCCAAACATCAACAAATTTGGTGTACACCCTGTACTTGTATTTTGAGTTTCATTTACTACCGCTTGTATTTGCGGTAAAACTGATGTCCAACTTGACTCCTTTTTATCAGTGAGTATGCTTCTCATCATGTTGAACAGGGTTCTCATAACTCTCTCTACCTGTCCGTTACCTCTGGGCATTCCAGTAGCAATAAGATGTAGATCCACTTCATTCTCAGTTAAAAATTGTTTGAATGTTAACGAATTAAACGCACGGTCAGCTATTATTTTCTTTGGTTTTCCTATGTTTTCAAACGCTTTTTCCAGTGCAATAATACTATGCTCAATTTTTTTATTGCTTATAGGATAAAACATGCAAAATTTGGAGAATGCATCTACAACCACCAATATTTGTGTACATTTATCTGATAAGACTAGGGGCCCTGCATGGTCAATATGCCATATTTCACATGGACGCGTTGCTTTTTCCCCTAGCTGATATAGCCCATACTTTTTCCCAGTTGGTGTTTTACTTATTGTACATGTACGACAATTTCGTATATATTTTTTTAGTGTTTGACCCATTTTCGGCCAATACAATTCCTGTCGAAGCCTATGCATTGCCTTATCCCAACCGATATGCGCCATATCATCATGATATGATTTCATAACTTTTAGCCGCGCAGCTATTGGTACAAAACATCGTAAGCCATTATCCAAATTCCCAATTTTTTTTACTTTATGATAAATCAGGCCATCTTTTTTAACAAATTCATCTTGTAGTGTCTCATTTAATTGTTTGCAAAATTCATCTTCTTCCTGAAATTCTTTAATTGTTTCCGGGTTCTTAGTTGTTAACCGACGTATTACTGGATTTCTGCTTAAGTAGTCTACATGACCCATCTTACATCCTCGTCTGTACTCTACTTTGAAAGTAAAATCTTGAAGTCTAATCCACCAGCGCGCTACTCTAGGCTGCAGATTCTTCTTTAGGAATGTTGCTCTCACTGAGTTGCAATCAGTGTACACTGTGAACTGAATGCCATATAAGTATACCCTAAAATGTTCTACTCCGTCAACTATTGCGAGAGTTTCTAAATCATAGGAATGAAATTTTGATTCTGCTTCGGTTGTTCTTCTGCTAAAATACGCAACTGGCCGACTTACACCATTCTCCGACTGCATTAATGCTGCCGCGATTCCTAGAGAACTAGCGTCAGTGTGTAATTCAGTCGTTAAGTCCTGATTGAATATCCTCAATATTGGTTTCGCTGTCAATTTATTGATTATATCTCTTCTAACTGTTTCACATTCTTCAGTCCATGCAAAAACGCTATTTTTACGTAGTAGCTGACTGATAGGAGCAGTTAGTGTGGCAAAACCTTTAATAAATTTCCTAAAATATCCTGCTAATCCCATAAATTGACGTACACCCTTCAAATCTTTTGGAGAAGGTGCAAAAGTTAACGCTTCTACCTTACGTGAACTGGGTCTGATTGCACCGTTTCCCACAATGGTTCCTAAATATTCCGTTTCTGTCGAAAGAAATGTGCATTTGTCCCAGTTTAAACTGAATCCCGCCGTTGTCAGAGCTTCTAAAATTTCTTTTAGATTATTGATTCCTTCATCTATTGTCGTAGAAGGGCACATCACGTCATCCAAGTAAACATATGCAATTTTATCCTTTAATGGCCCTAGTGCTTTATTTATTGCGCGTTGATAACAAGCAGGAGCATTTGCATAACCAAACGGCATACGATTGTACTCATAATGGCCGTCTGGTGTCACAAATGCGGTGTACTTCTTCGAATCTTCATCAACTTCAATTTGATGGAAACCAGCTTTCATGTCCAGAGTAGTAAAGTACTTAGCGCCTTAGATGATGTTGCTGTCTTTTCTCCTCCTGATCCGATGGCTGGAAAATAACATTGACTCCTTCTGTGCCCGGTTCTTCCACAATTGAAGCATTTCCCTGAAAATTTCTTTGGATCTTCAATTCTGGAAAATTTCTTTGGATCTTCAATTCTGGGACGTTTGACTATTGTTTCGCTGTCTTCATTTCTACTTCTTATCCTAGTTGCTTCCAGATGTCGCAACAACATCATTAACTCCGTTTGGCATTTTGGTGTTTGCACACGAATACTTTCGTAGATTGGCGTTGAGTCAATGCCATCAACTACTATTGACAGCACCTTTTCCCACGGCAGGTCAGCATGAAACCTATACAATTCCTGAATTTTTGTTCTCGCGTATTCACTTGTTGTCCGAAAGTTTGAACAACGAATTTCAAAAGCTTTTTTGAACTTTGTTCCCCACGATTCATAGTCAGGAAAAGCAGATAATAAGTCCTCCACAAAGTTGGTCCAAGTTCTGTTAGTTGGTGTCCAACCATTAAAAAATCTACGCCCCTCGCCACGCAGAGCGCCGCCAGCTTTCAATAACATTAAGCAATCATCAATTTTTAATTTCAATCTGATGTTGTCCGCTTCTTTGAGCCATTCTTGTGTTGAATAGTTACTCATGTTTGGATCAAAAGGAATTAAATTTAATGAAACAGATTCCCGAAAATTATGAGATGTCCCTTGCGATATAACAGGGTCATCCGGTAGTTCCGAAGATGTACTTGGTTTAGCTTTTAAGTTGGCCAATTCCGTTGCTAAAGTTTGTAGCGAACCCTGCATTGACATCAACGTAGTTCCCAGTAATTGAGAAACGTCTACCGTCGATGCTGCCCTTGTTACGTCCGTATCTGTTAAGTTTTTTTCTTTGGAAACCTGTCTCTGTTCTTCACGGGAAAACCCAGCAAATGATTCGTCATCCATATCAAATAATTCAATTTACGTAGAGCCAAATTTGCGCTGTTCTATCCCAACTTCTGATGTAAGTAAAACGATAATAGAACGACATATGTGTATATTTACTTGTGTCAGAATATACAATGACTGCAACGTAACTATATCAACACATACTACATAATTTAACAATTTACATAACATATATATATATATATATATATATATAGAAATAAAAATTCAATGGTATTACGCGTGGTACTACTACATGTATAGATTTATGGAAGTATCGGCTGTTTGCAGTGTAATTTGGTGAACCAGGAATACTAGCGGTGCAGCCAGTGGGACGGTTAATAAATTAAACCATTTCCTTTGCAAGGCTCTATAAGCTTTCGACAATTTATTTATGTCTTCATCAGAGGGAAATCTAAAAAACATAACGTACACAATTTTCACAATGACCAATGTTCAACGAGTCAACTCACAGCCGGAAGCAAACATCGTTAGGTGACTCGTTTCGGTTATTGTGAAAATTGTGCACCTTATGTTTTTAGATTTCCCTCAGATGAACACTTAAATAATTTGTTGAAAGCTTAGGGCCTTGCAATGGTAAGTGTTTCATTTATTAACCGCCACACTGGCTGCATTTACATGAAATAGTTTGAGACCTGATGAGTAGTACACACACATAATATTTGTTTGAACCAAAACGATAATTAATTTAGTGAACATTTATTATCACAAACCAGTTTTGAATATTAATTTCTACACAAATGAATATTTCCCATTGCACAATCTGTGTAATAATAATAATATAATAATAACAATACATATAATAACGGATAATAACCGCAGAGATAAGATAAAACTTTGAGAGGGAAATAATATAGAAACTGCCAATTTTATTTTGAATGTTTGTTATAAACAGCGGTGGCGCCATCTATTCGAAAAGCGGTGAACTACAGGAATTCCCACTCTTCGTTCAAACAACACAATCCGCACAAAAATCATAGCTTTTTCTGCTTCCAATTGATTTCCAAACGAGGGTGGTTTTATGGAGATTTTATTGCATACATAGGTAGGTGATTTTTGTGTGCATGGCTAAAAATCAATGATTTATAAATCTAAAAATAAAATCGTAAGTTACTGCCTATTGTTCAATAATGACTGATTTTCAAAAAGTATTTCCTTTTCAATTATTGTTATGCGAAGTTTTCCCCAATAGCTACATTCAATTCAAATCGTTTGAGCATAAAAAATCTAAAATTTAAAAGCAACAATTGAAGAACATTTGGAACTACCGAAACGCTATTTAGGGTACGTTCTAAAGCATCGTTTCACCGGACCCTTAACCATTATAAAATTTATCGCTCTAAACACGCTCCGCAAGTTTTTGCACTAGGACCAATGCAGTATTTTATCAAACAGCCCATCACTCCCATCATGATAATCACTATTTGAACTCAATAAAAAAGCAATCAAAATCTCTACTATTAAATTTTAGCTGATTTGCTCAGTTTAAATACTAAAAGAAACGCACTCATAAGTAAAACTCAAATCTCAATAAAATAATAGCAATAATATGTTTATTTACAATTAAAACAAACGAATTAAATCTACCAAATATTTTGAAGAGTTGTCAGATTAAACAAAACACGTTAAATTTAGAAATTAAGCACAAATTAAGGAAGTAATGATCGGCTTACCATTTACAAAAACACACACGAAAAAACTACATTTTAATATGAAGCAAGCGGGAAGCTTGCGACTCTATCTCTTCTGGATCTTTTCTGGATGCCAACAAACCTACGCCTCAACTATTTATTAAAATGTACCCCTCCTTGACTTCATATTAGGAGAAAAAGGGACCACACGGCAAGTTGCCCCAAAAGCATAATAATCTCGCTTGAAAATACACTAATCAGTAACTTAGTAGTAAAATATATATTTCATGACAAACTCATAAATCTGTTATGAAAGAAAACCTCTATATGTATAGAAACAAACATCATTACAAAGTTTCACAGGGACCAACGCGATTCACAAGCTCGCGTAAAACAATCAATCTCACACAAAAAATGT
Organism: Melinopterus prodromus; assembly: GCA_964023965.1. Classification (NCBI taxonomy): domain Eukaryota; kingdom Metazoa; phylum Arthropoda; class Insecta; order Coleoptera; family Scarabaeidae; genus Melinopterus; species Melinopterus prodromus. The sequence continues at coordinate 59,611 of CAXIES010000098.1, forward strand.
AGATTACAGGCGCATAATTGACCGCCAAGAATATGGTATTAATCCTATATATGATAATATTTTCCCTCGCAGACGAACGCGCGATAACGGTGGTCCCCATAAACAGAGTAATAGCAATTATTACATTCCTTCCCCGTTAAATAAAATAATCATAACAAAAATAATGCCAATTATTACATTTACACGCTCTCCTACGGCTTACGTATAAACTTCAAGCTCGCGATTTATATCATTAGTTATGTGCTCGTCAAATATTATAGTAATTCTATATAATAGAATATAATAATATTGATGCCAGTAATGGCGAAATTAGTCTGAAGTACATAATTATAGTGATTTGGCTTCCTTGTTGTATTTATATAATATTATAACACAATATTATAATATAATATTTCTTTTCTTTTAGTTCCATGGAAAATACGTTTTCTGAAGCAATATGTTATCCAAAATGTCAAGTGGCAGTAGTTGCGCGCCTAAAACGTTTATTGTGTATATTGTGTACCAAGCCGAGAAAGTGGTTCTTTTCTGGGGCGAGAGACGAGTTGCACTTCTTGGCAGTTCTTGAGGCCCGGAAAACCACTTTCTGGGCGTGGTGCATACATAATTTTGTATCCTACACAACAATATCGTAATAAAATCATCCGTTTCTAAAGACTAATCTCTGACATATTGGCTTTTGACCAATAAATTCTGTTGACGTTATAACGGTGTAATTTCCGTTATAGGTAAATTTTTGTTAAAATGTTTGATATCTTATCAACCCGCGGGGTTTGGCTTTTTGAAAATAGATGGCAGTTGCCAACTGATTTTTGCCTTTTCGAAAACTCTGTAAAAAGTGGAAAAATAACGGAGTGCGGAATTGGAATCAGATATAGACATCCTCTGTGAAGGATATTACTGTACCGTTTCTCGAAAGAATTGTAATACCGTACTAGCGAAGCTTTAATTGTGTTAAAAATGCATGAAACAACGCGGGTAAGTTGCTACTTTGCGTTTGTATTGTGTATCGCTAATTTTGATGATAATTAACGATATAGATTTCCTGGGACACGTACCACGTGAAACATTGTCCGCAATATAACTACCCTGACGTTTTGGCGCACGGCATCGACGAGATAAATTGGCTTCTGATCTGCGAAGACCACAAAAAAGAGGAAAGCAACTACCAAATCGTCACCAAAAGTCGATTCATCGTTGAAATAATAAGAATTACCGGGTATCAAGCAGGTCAGGCAATTAAATTTAATTACGTCGTTGCGTGGTGGAATTGAGGACCCTTTTCGCCCATGTGAGATATACTCGCGCCATTTTTAAATCGATTGATTTACCATAACGCGAATGGATTGTTAAATAGTTCTAAATAAATTTAAGTATGATAATTTAGGTAATATAAGTATTCGTTAGATAGCTATCAGTCGATAAAATATTAAGTTTTAAGAAAGTAAAGTCTTTTATTTTGTTATTCAGTATATTTTTTAGTTCATTAAACATTATTGGTGAAATGTCATTTTTAGTTTTATTGAGAAATTTAATTTATGTTTTTGGTTGGCTAACCCGGGCCGTTCATTTTAGTTTTTGTTACTGGTTAGTGGCGCCCTAAAATTTTAGTACTAATTATTCGACCCACGACCGCTCTCCGAAATTTTGACAGCCGTTCGCTAGTTAACCCTTATAGCCATATTTTTTAATCGTGGTTGATAAGGTTATAACGTTTTTTTAATCACAAACGTCAAACCGAAACAAAAACTGTGTTTTGATTGGACATAGTTATTGCATTTTCCTGGCTAGCGCCAAAAAGTGTTCATTACAGGCCGGGCTGGGGCTGGCTGGCAAATAGCATCTTTCGTGTCTCCATAGCGACGCTAAAATTGCATTTTCTCATCGTGTAGGATAAAAACAATATTACTTATAGTAAACAACTCTAAGATGGCTTGTTATTTTAAAAAATCCTCGAACGCCGATTTTTAATTAGTACTAAAATATAAAATGGAATATAGAATATAAAATTACGTTTTGGGTAGAGGTAATTTCCCTAAAAACGAATCTGGTGTTTAAAATTTTTGACTTTTTCTCGACATTTTTTTTGCACGATGATAAATTGTGTGAATTATTTATCTTTAAAAGAATTAACAGATCTACCTATTCATTATAAAAAATATGGGGTTGTCACTAAAAAGATTGTGTCGATGACAAGTCGAAAACAATTCAAGGTCTGAAATTAAATTTGATGTAAGTATGTATATTTAGATAATTAATTAAAAATCGATGTGTCCGAGTATTTTTCAAATAACAAACCGTTTCAGAGATTTTGTCATGTTTTCATACTTTACGCGCCCAGTGTATAATATTATGCTCTAGGTATATTATACAATATCATATAATTGTATACGATATCATACAAGATTGTACAATATTATACAATTTCTTACAATATTTACAATATTTTCCGCGAGAAGGGCATATGGGAATATTTCTTTAACCAAAGCTAACAATTAAACAGCGACGATAAAATAATGCGACGAATAATGCTCAAATCTAGGTTTGAAGGACTTCTCGTATTGTTTACTTCCGGTAATCGCTTTGCGCCCATTTAAATCCTGTGTACAGTTGGCAGATCCAATGATTTATTGGGCGGAATGTTGAATTTTTGCGCCCCCGAAGCCAAAAATGGGCCCGGTTCCCGTTGAAAAATACACACAATCGGTTTTTTGCCCATATCCCTCCACTCGCCTAACAAAACGAAGCTGGATTATGCCATTCGGGGTGCCAATATAATTTATGCGACTCGGCTTGTACTTTTGTATTTTTTCAAACGAATTGAAAGCAGCTTGTTGGATGTTGATTGTTCCGCTCTGGCGATAGCATGCCAAATTTAGTTTATTTTTGTACCATTTGTACTGTGGTGTCTGCATTTAATTTAAGTTATTCAAGTTGTTATCAGTTTTCTGCGTAGTTTTCGTGTGAATTGTTTCTCAGTGTGACGCCGCGGGGCGTTAAATTGTATGGATACTTTGTTATTATTAGAGATCGAGAGTCGATTAATTGGTAAACTAGTACAGATTTGTGGGCTCTTTTTTGTTCACAATGACATCATACCAGTTTGTTATGTTCTTATTTGTTCATATGTTACTAAGACCCCGTTTTAACGCGATTCCAGGTAATGAAATAAGTTATAAACAAATTCATCACTTGACATTTGGGATGATATGGCTTGTGCCATATGAAAGTATCTACTTCTATCTATGACTCACATATAACAAGTACATTGCATACGTATCTATGACTATATAATCCCCATCATAATACACGACAGCGATTATAATGACACTAGCGTTGTATAATAATGACAGTTCGATCAAATTATGACTTCATTATTTGAACGAACGAATCAATATACAACGCTAGTGTCAAAGTCAGTTAAAACCTACGTGGATGATAGTTATGTGACTGTTCGCCTCGCCATCATTGACAAACACATTTACAATATTTGATATAAAATGGAATTTATGAGTCGTAGATAAAATGTCGTATTCGACCCGCACACAACGGATATAAATCGATCGCATGTTTATGTAATAGATCGTCGGCGGGTAATTAATCTGGTTATTAAGTAGGTGCGGAAACCGGGCACATTTTAACTTTGGCCGCGTGATGGCGCCACCCACCCTACATGGTCATTTTTCTGTTTTATTATACTTATTTCAACACCGATGAAAGCCAGCACGCCACCTCGGATGCCGTGTTTGTCACGTGTTCGCCCTTCCCCTGCTGGCTGCTCCACACCAAGCCTGTGCATTTTGATACCTATTCCACACTATTCGTTGTTATTTCATATTTCACAGCGGTTTGCGGTCGTAGGCTTGGCGCGCCGCGGTACGGCGTAAAAAAGTTATCCATATTTTTTTCAACCGATATTTATTATTTATTTATTTATTATTTATGTATAATGCACATCATAGTAAATACACATCTGTACTAAATACTAACACATTCTTATTTGTGGTCTTGTGGGGAATTAATTGTTGAGAATATTGGTAATGAAAAGCAGGTTTGCATAAATTTACATAATACCAACGATTTCATAAATCCTTTTCACAAAAAAACCCTCTCACCACCCCTCTCGATTCTTGATTTATTTGCGCTATACAATATAATACCACTTGCAGCCGCAAGCATACGGATAGCCATCCGTATGCATAATACCATTTTTTGCTTTGATGGTATCCGATATTCTAAACAGAGCCAGCAGGACTATTCCTACAGCGCTGAGAGAGATAGACTACATCGTGTATTTCCAAATATCAGAAAAACATACTGTATTCAACTGTATTTACGTTGTGCTTTTCGGGACAACCTTACGTACATATGTTGTAAGATTTTATTTATTTACTATAGAGTATAGAGATGAATCTTTTGGATGATCCTTCTCGATTCGGTGAATGTGAAGAAATTAGCGATTTCGACTAGCAAAAGAAACTTTGCTTGGTTTTATCTCGATTGATATAGTACCTATGTATATGGGTATACAATGTTCATCATATATGTAAGTTCAGTTTTTAGTTGTATGTTTTTGTGTTAAACGATGTTTATTTTTTAGAAATCATGCTGTTTCACCTGTTAAAAACTTCTGGTAACTCTCCAAGTCTACACTACAGTGGGTTTTAAGTAGCAGTTCCTGACACCAGCAAGGACTAGTACTACATCTAATGTTACACTCCACAAGCGCTTCAGCGAAGTACCTTCTCTACAGGATTTCTGTTTTTTGTCGTAAAACCGATAATTCAGATATCAAACCCCGTTCTTTAGAACTGGGATCTGTATAAAAGTAACGCATATAAATTTTATTTTATGGTTGCAAGGACTGCTAAAATAACGGGAAGGAAAAGGTGTTATTTAATACTTTATATAAACGATAACCAACCACTCCATGTTGTGAATATTGAGAACAACGAAAAACTATGAAACGAATAATGTCCAAGTTATGTAAACTTTATAACAAGCAGGTCTACCCTGCTATTATTAACCAAACGTATACGACCGAAGGTAATATTTTGGACTGAAGCCGAAGCTGAATTTCATCTTTTTCGATGTCTTCGGCAGAAGCCGAAGGAACGCAAAAGAACTGCCAATGTTTAAAGTAAAATAGTATTTGTTTTTGTTGTGCTAAAAAATACATAAAGTAATAGAATTATAATTTATTTATACAGTACGTGTGTCTCCTAACTATAGCTTGGTTTGCTGATCGGTTTCGGACCGCGTTCAATGCAAAATTTTTATTTGTTGTGTAATTATTTTAAGATGTAAGGTGGCCAAAGCCGAATGTTTGGTCGGGTTCTAATCATAAGACAAAATGATAACATAGTAATAATAAGAAATGATTGATATAACATCTGTTACTGAATTAAGTTGTATGTTGGCGGTTTACTGTTGTCGGGACTGTTACTGTCAAATACAAATTATGTAATATGTTTCCCTCTTTTTAGTTTACTTATTTTAACAGTGCTTATTTGTTGAATGTATAGTTAATGAATTAGTTAATTAATAAAAGAATGTGAAATCTGTTTTGAGTGTTATTACCTCTTCTCTATTTGATTTGTAATATTTATAAGTTATGATTTACTGCAAATCATTTCAATTTCGCAGTAATCTGAGGGTAGGTATTACCCTTGATTATATATGTAAGTAAAACGATAATAGAACGACATATGTGTATATTTACTTGTGTCAGAATATACAATGACTGCAACGTAACTATATCAACACATACTACATAATTTAACAATTTACATAACACGGCCATCCTGCAAATGTGCGCCCTCGCACAAAAACTTCACCTCTTCTTAGGTTGTAACATTACTAACCAGGCTAAAAAAATATATATTTATAGACATATTTTACCTCACGTTAGTGACGTGTAAATTAAATAGTAACCATTAAAGGTTCTAAATGAAACAACTATTTAACATTCAAAATAACAGTGCAACTATACAATACAGATTAGTACAATAGTCCACCGTTAAAGGTTCAGAAAACAGTTGAACCATTTAAGGTTCAGAATAACGGTTCAACCATTTAAGGTTCAGAATAACAATTCAACCATTTAAGGTTCACAATAGCAGCTCAAACAGTTATGTTTCAGGATAACAGTTCAACCATTTAAGGTTCGGAATAGCAAGTTAACCATTTAAGGTTTAAAATAATAATTCAACCATTTAAGGTTCAGAATAACAGTTCAACCATTTAAGGTTCAGAATAGCAGTTCAACCATTTAAGGTTCAGAATAATAAGTGAACCATTTAAGGTCCACTATAACTGTTCAACCATTTAAGGTTCAGAATAACAGTTCAACCATTTAAGGTTCAGAATAGCAGTTCAACCATTTAAGGTTCAGAATAATAATTCAACCATTTAAGGTTCAGAATAACAGTTCAACCATTTAAGGTTCAGAATAGCAGTTCAACCATTTAAGGTTCAGAATAATAATTCAACCATTTAAGGTCCACTATAACTGTTCAACCATTTAAGGTTCAGAATAATAGTTCAACCATTTAAGGTTCAGAATAGCAGTTCAACCATTTAAGGTTCAGAATAATAATTCAACCATTTAAGGTTCAGAATAACAGTTCAACCATTTAAGGTTCAAAATAATAATTCAACCATTTAAGGTTCAGAATAACAGTTCAACCATTTAAGGTTCAGAATAACAGTTCAACCATTTAAGGTTCAAAATAATAGTTAAAGCACAAAATGTTTCAAATAATCTGCCAATCATTGAAGGTTCGATTTAAATACCTTCAGGTTTGTCCTGCTTCAGGCCATTTTCGCAACTGCTCATGTGCAGCTGTTTTCGTTACTTTTGAGCGTTTGTTTGTCTTTTTCAATACATATCTATCATTTTCGAGGATTGAAACAACGTCATACGGACCATCGTACCGAGGTTTTAACTTTCCTCCTGATACCTGTGTATTGGCTACAACAACTTTATCACCCACTTGGAATCGTTTAGCTGCCAATCGTTTGAGATCAAATCGCACTTTTTGAGATTGTCTACCTCGGGCTAAACGATTGTTTGCATCCTCCCTCACATTAGTTAAGGTTGCTAACTTCGGCTGCTGTACATCTTTCAGTAAACCCTTTTCGTGCGGTAACCGATCTCTCTTTCCAAACATCAACAAATTTGGTGTACACCCTGTACTTGTATTTTGAGTTTCATTTACTACCGCTTGTATTTGCGGTAAAACTGATGTCCAACTTGACTCCTTTTTATCAGTGAGTATGCTTCTCATCATGTTGAACAGGGTTCTCATAACTCTCTCTACCTGTCCGTTACCTCTGGGCATTCCAGTAGCAATAAGATGTAGATCCACTTCATTCTCAGTTAAAAATTGTTTGAATGTTAACGAATTAAACGCACGGTCAGCTATTATTTTCTTTGGTTTTCCTATGTTTTCAAACGCTTTTTCCAGTGCAATAATACTATGCTCAATTTTTTTATTGCTTATAGGATAAAACATGCAAAATTTGGAGAATGCATCTACAACCACCAATATTTGTGTACATTTATCTGATAAGACTAGGGGCCCTGCATGGTCAATATGCCATATTTCACATGGACGCGTTGCTTTTTCCCCTAGCTGATATAGCCCATACTTTTTCCCAGTTGGTGTTTTACTTATTGTACATGTACGACAATTTCGTATATATTTTTTTAGTGTTTGACCCATTTTCGGCCAATACAATTCCTGTCGAAGCCTATGCATTGCCTTATCCCAACCGATATGCGCCATATCATCATGATATGATTTCATAACTTTTAGCCGCGCAGCTATTGGTACAAAACATCGTAAGCCATTATCCAAATTCCCAATTTTTTTTACTTTATGATAAATCAGGCCATCTTTTTTAACAAATTCATCTTGTAGTGTCTCATTTAATTGTTTGCAAAATTCATCTTCTTCCTGAAATTCTTTAATTGTTTCCGGGTTCTTAGTTGTTAACCGACGTATTACTGGATTTCTGCTTAAGTAGTCTACATGACCCATCTTACATCCTCGTCTGTACTCTACTTTGAAAGTAAAATCTTGAAGTCTAATCCACCAGCGCGCTACTCTAGGCTGCAGATTCTTCTTTAGGAATGTTGCTCTCACTGAGTTGCAATCAGTGTACACTGTGAACTGAATGCCATATAAGTATACCCTAAAATGTTCTACTCCGTCAACTATTGCGAGAGTTTCTAAATCATAGGAATGAAATTTTGATTCTGCTTCGGTTGTTCTTCTGCTAAAATACGCAACTGGCCGACTTACACCATTCTCCGACTGCATTAATGCTGCCGCGATTCCTAGAGAACTAGCGTCAGTGTGTAATTCAGTCGTTAAGTCCTGATTGAATATCCTCAATATTGGTTTCGCTGTCAATTTATTGATTATATCTCTTCTAACTGTTTCACATTCTTCAGTCCATGCAAAAACGCTATTTTTACGTAGTAGCTGACTGATAGGAGCAGTTAGTGTGGCAAAACCTTTAATAAATTTCCTAAAATATCCTGCTAATCCCATAAATTGACGTACACCCTTCAAATCTTTTGGAGAAGGTGCAAAAGTTAACGCTTCTACCTTACGTGAACTGGGTCTGATTGCACCGTTTCCCACAATGGTTCCTAAATATTCCGTTTCTGTCGAAAGAAATGTGCATTTGTCCCAGTTTAAACTGAATCCCGCCGTTGTCAGAGCTTCTAAAATTTCTTTTAGATTATTGATTCCTTCATCTATTGTCGTAGAAGGGCACATCACGTCATCCAAGTAAACATATGCAATTTTATCCTTTAATGGCCCTAGTGCTTTATTTATTGCGCGTTGATAACAAGCAGGAGCATTTGCATAACCAAACGGCATACGATTGTACTCATAATGGCCGTCTGGTGTCACAAATGCGGTGTACTTCTTCGAATCTTCATCAACTTCAATTTGATGGAAACCAGCTTTCATGTCCAGAGTAGTAAAGTACTTAGCGCCTTAGATGATGTTGCTGTCTTTTCTCCTCCTGATCCGATGGCTGGAAAATAACATTGACTCCTTCTGTGCCCGGTTCTTCCACAATTGAAGCATTTCCCTGAAAATTTCTTTGGATCTTCAATTCTGGAAAATTTCTTTGGATCTTCAATTCTGGGACGTTTGACTATTGTTTCGCTGTCTTCATTTCTACTTCTTATCCTAGTTGCTTCCAGATGTCGCAACAACATCATTAACTCCGTTTGGCATTTTGGTGTTTGCACACGAATACTTTCGTAGATTGGCGTTGAGTCAATGCCATCAACTACTATTGACAGCACCTTTTCCCACGGCAGGTCAGCATGAAACCTATACAATTCCTGAATTTTTGTTCTCGCGTATTCACTTGTTGTCCGAAAGTTTGAACAACGAATTTCAAAAGCTTTTTTGAACTTTGTTCCCCACGATTCATAGTCAGGAAAAGCAGATAATAAGTCCTCCACAAAGTTGGTCCAAGTTCTGTTAGTTGGTGTCCAACCATTAAAAAATCTACGCCCCTCGCCACGCAGAGCGCCGCCAGCTTTCAATAACATTAAGCAATCATCAATTTTTAATTTCAATCTGATGTTGTCCGCTTCTTTGAGCCATTCTTGTGTTGAATAGTTACTCATGTTTGGATCAAAAGGAATTAAATTTAATGAAACAGATTCCCGAAAATTATGAGATGTCCCTTGCGATATAACAGGGTCATCCGGTAGTTCCGAAGATGTACTTGGTTTAGCTTTTAAGTTGGCCAATTCCGTTGCTAAAGTTTGTAGCGAACCCTGCATTGACATCAACGTAGTTCCCAGTAATTGAGAAACGTCTACCGTCGATGCTGCCCTTGTTACGTCCGTATCTGTTAAGTTTTTTTCTTTGGAAACCTGTCTCTGTTCTTCACGGGAAAACCCAGCAAATGATTCGTCATCCATATCAAATAATTCAATTTACGTAGAGCCAAATTTGCGCTGTTCTATCCCAACTTCTGATGTAAGTAAAACGATAATAGAACGACATATGTGTATATTTACTTGTGTCAGAATATACAATGACTGCAACGTAACTATATCAACACATACTACATAATTTAACAATTTACATAACATATATATATATATATATATATATATAGAAATAAAAATTCAATGGTATTACGCGTGGTACTACTACATGTATAGATTTATGGAAGTATCGGCTGTTTGCAGTGTAATTTGGTGAACCAGGAATACTAGCGGTGCAGCCAGTGGGACGGTTAATAAATTAAACCATTTCCTTTGCAAGGCTCTATAAGCTTTCGACAATTTATTTATGTCTTCATCAGAGGGAAATCTAAAAAACATAACGTACACAATTTTCACAATGACCAATGTTCAACGAGTCAACTCACAGCCGGAAGCAAACATCGTTAGGTGACTCGTTTCGGTTATTGTGAAAATTGTGCACCTTATGTTTTTAGATTTCCCTCAGATGAACACTTAAATAATTTGTTGAAAGCTTAGGGCCTTGCAATGGTAAGTGTTTCATTTATTAACCGCCACACTGGCTGCATTTACATGAAATAGTTTGAGACCTGATGAGTAGTACACACACATAATATTTGTTTGAACCAAAACGATAATTAATTTAGTGAACATTTATTATCACAAACCAGTTTTGAATATTAATTTCTACACAAATGAATATTTCCCATTGCACAATCTGTGTAATAATAATAATATAATAATAACAATACATATAATAACGGATAATAACCGCAGAGATAAGATAAAACTTTGAGAGGGAAATAATATAGAAACTGCCAATTTTATTTTGAATGTTTGTTATAAACAGCGGTGGCGCCATCTATTCGAAAAGCGGTGAACTACAGGAATTCCCACTCTTCGTTCAAACAACACAATCCGCACAAAAATCATAGCTTTTTCTGCTTCCAATTGATTTCCAAACGAGGGTGGTTTTATGGAGATTTTATTGCATACATAGGTAGGTGATTTTTGTGTGCATGGCTAAAAATCAATGATTTATAAATCTAAAAATAAAATCGTAAGTTACTGCCTATTGTTCAATAATGACTGATTTTCAAAAAGTATTTCCTTTTCAATTATTGTTATGCGAAGTTTTCCCCAATAGCTACATTCAATTCAAATCGTTTGAGCATAAAAAATCTAAAATTTAAAAGCAACAATTGAAGAACATTTGGAACTACCGAAACGCTATTTAGGGTACGTTCTAAAGCATCGTTTCACCGGACCCTTAACCATTATAAAATTTATCGCTCTAAACACGCTCCGCAAGTTTTTGCACTAGGACCAATGCAGTATTTTATCAAACAGCCCATCACTCCCATCATGATAATCACTATTTGAACTCAATAAAAAAGCAATCAAAATCTCTACTATTAAATTTTAGCTGATTTGCTCAGTTTAAATACTAAAAGAAACGCACTCATAAGTAAAACTCAAATCTCAATAAAATAATAGCAATAATATGTTTATTTACAATTAAAACAAACGAATTAAATCTACCAAATATTTTGAAGAGTTGTCAGATTAAACAAAACACGTTAAATTTAGAAATTAAGCACAAATTAAGGAAGTAATGATCGGCTTACCATTTACAAAAACACACACGAAAAAACTACATTTTAATATGAAGCAAGCGGGAAGCTTGCGACTCTATCTCTTCTGGATCTTTTCTGGATGCCAACAAACCTACGCCTCAACTATTTATTAAAATGTACCCCTCCTTGACTTCATATTAGGAGAAAAAGGGACCACACGGCAAGTTGCCCCAAAAGCATAATAATCTCGCTTGAAAATACACTAATCAGTAACTTAGTAGTAAAATATATATTTCATGACAAACTCATAAATCTGTTATGAAAGAAAACCTCTATATGTATAGAAACAAACATCATTACAAAGTTTCACAGGGACCAACGCGATTCACAAGCTCGCGTAAAACAATCAATCTCACACAAAAAATGTAGATTACAGGCGCATAATTGACCGCCAAGAATATGGTATTAATCCTATATATGATAATATTTTCCCTCGCAGACGAACGCGCGATAACGGTGGTCCCCATAAACAGAGTAATAGCAATTATTACATTCCTTCCCCGTTAAATAAAATAATCATAACAAAAATAATGCCAATTATTACATTTACACGCTCTCCTACGGCTTACGTATAAACTTCAAGCTCGCGATTTATATCATTAGTTATGTGCTCGTCAAATATTATAGTAATTCTATATAATAGAATATAATAATATTGATGCCAGTAATGGCGAAATTAGTCTGAAGTACATAATTATAGTGATTTGGCTTCCTTGTTGTATTTATATAATATTATAACACAATATTATAATATAATATTTCTTTTCTTTTAGTTCCATGGAAAATACGTTTTCTGAAGCAATATGTTATCCAAAATGTCAAGTGGCAGTAGTTGCGCGCCTAAAACGTTTATTGTGTATATTGTGTACCAAGCCGAGAAAGTGGTTCTTTTCTGGGGCGAGAGACGAGTTGCACTTCTTGGCAGTTCTTGAGGCCCGGAAAACCACTTTCTGGGCGTGGTGCATACATAATTTTGTATCCTACACAACAATATCGTAATAAAATCATCCGTTTCTAAAGACTAATCTCTGACATATTGGCTTTTGACCAATAAATTCTGTTGACGTTATAACGGTGTAATTTCCGTTATAGGTAAATTTTTGTTAAAATGTTTGATATCTTATCAACCCGCGGGGTTTGGCTTTTTGAAAATAGATGGCAGTTGCCAACTGATTTTTGCCTTTTCGAAAACTCTGTAAAAAGTGGAAAAATAACGGAGTGCGGAATTGGAATCAGATATAGACATCCTCTGTGAAGGATATTACTGTACCGTTTCTCGAAAGAATTGTAATACCGTACTAGCGAAGCTTTAATTGTGTTAAAAATGCATGAAACAACGCGGGTAAGTTGCTACTTTGCGTTTGTATTGTGTATCGCTAATTTTGATGATAATTAACGATATAGATTTCCTGGGACACGTACCACGTGAAACATTGTCCGCAATATAACTACCCTGACGTTTTGGCGCACGGCATCGACGAGATAAATTGGCTTCTGATCTGCGAAGACCACAAAAAAGAGGAAAGCAACTACCAAATCGTCACCAAAAGTCGATTCATCGTTGAAATAATAAGAATTACCGGGTATCAAGCAGGTCAGGCAATTAAATTTAATTACGTCGTTGCGTGGTGGAATTGAGGACCCTTTTCGCCCATGTGAGATATACTCGCGCCATTTTTAAATCGATTGATTTACCATAACGCGAATGGATTGTTAAATAGTTCTAAATAAATTTAAGTATGATAATTTAGGTAATATAAGTATTCGTTAGATAGCTATCAGTCGATAAAATATTAAGTTTTAAGAAAGTAAAGTCTTTTATTTTGTTATTCAGTATATTTTTTAGTTCATTAAACATTATTGGTGAAATGTCATTTTTAGTTTTATTGAGAAATTTAATTTATGTTTTTGGTTGGCTAACCCGGGCCGTTCATTTTAGTTTTTGTTACTGGTTAGTGGCGCCCTAAAATTTTAGTACTAATTATTCGACCCACGACCGCTCTCCGAAATTTTGACAGCCGTTCGCTAGTTAACCCTTATAGCCATATTTTTTAATCGTGGTTGATAAGGTTATAACGTTTTTTTAATCACAAACGTCAAACCGAAACAAAAACTGTGTTTTGATTGGACATAGTTATTGCATTTTCCTGGCTAGCGCCAAAAAGTGTTCATTACAGGCCGGGCTGGGGCTGGCTGGCAAATAGCATCTTTCGTGTCTCCATAGCGACGCTAAAATGGCATTTTCTCATCGTGTAGGATAAAAACAATATTACTTATAGTAAACAACACATATTAACTATACTATACTTAAAAAGACCGCAATGTGTGTTTACTTCATATATGGCAGCTATCGATTAAAACCAAACACAAATGACTCACAATTTTAAAGAAAGAAACAACTTTTTTCTGTATTACACCATGATTTATCACCTCTCGGGCCAGGTATTGCTCATAATATTGTCTTGTGTCGGAGAGTCCACATCACGTCCAACAAGGATTAGCGTAAATTACCTTAATGAGACGTAATAACGTTTGAACAATGCAAAAAGGATCAACAGTGACTTGTCAGAACATGTCCGAGCAAAGCAGGTTCGGAAAATGGAAGAAAATCAAAAGGGAAGTGTTTATAAAGTCGTAGAGTGAATCAATCAGGTATGTTTTAGAAAATATATTCGCTTGTTCACATGGAATACGGACACCAATCGTCGGTTCATGAAATTTCAAATTTGGAATTGAGCATAATAATTAATAATTACTGATATATTGAATAACTCTACTGAAGAAGACATTATTGAATTAAACTGTGCTAAGAAGGGAAGACCGCGTATGTTACGATCAAAGCGGTAAAAAAATACCTTTTATTATGCATGCAGTATATTGAAGCGAACGTAACCTAACCTAACAGTGCAATGTTTTCTAAAGCGTTACCTATTCTAATTAATCTTTCTGATCAATTAACTGGTTAGATGTTATTCAATGTACAACAACATGTTTTGTTGAATAGTCACAATCTCATGTTTCAATAGAGATTTGATGTTGTATTCGCACCTGTGCAGAAGGTAACATGTGTCGGGTTATCGGTCGGTCGATGGACCAAATCTGGTCAATGATATTTTTATTTGCTTTACTAACATCAGTAATATC
>CAXIES010000099.1:5000-15000 GCA_964023965.1 Melinopterus prodromus
TCCAAGAACCTTCGCGGAACTTTGCCGCGCAGCGCCATCAAATTGAAAATCAGAGCCAGTCTGTGTATTGGCACTCTCCTAAGCTCCTCAACCGTGGTTCCGTCTGGTCCCGCCGATGTCGGCTTGGTCCTTGCTAATTCCTGCTGTAGCTCGTCGGGTGTTATGGGTTCGAAGTCACCTCCGGGGTCCTCGATGTTACGGTCCCGGATCGGTGCGTCGTCTCTGGGAGACTCATCGCTAAAAAGACGACCAAACTTCTCGAAGATTGCCTGCGCCGGTGGCTGTTCGGCTGGAATGTCAAGGGGCTTACCGTCAAGGACGTATTCGGCCAGTCGTCCACGGCGGTTCTTATACCATCTTTGCGCAATCTTGTAGTGATATGCCCTCGCGGCGCCCCGCCGATACAAGCCACGGCCCTGTCCCCTCTCGTTTCTGGGCAGGTTCGTAGGAGCAGCTGGCTCTCGTCTCGGAAAAACGGAGTCTACCCATCTTGCGAGTTCGCCATCGAAGATGCCATATGGATCTGCAAATCCCGGCGCCATGCTGACCGCCGTCTCGTACAGGCTCCTGTCAGCCTGGTCCCAATCGTCGTGGGCGCTGAATAACTCATCCACGAACGCGGATAGGGGATCTCCTACTTGAGCCATTCTTATGGCGGGATCATTTCTTTCCCGAGCCTGCCTAACGGGCAGCCGCTGGGGCTCATCGTCATTTCCCTCTTCGTGAGGTTGGAGAATGGATTCTTCCACTATAACGATGTCGGGTTCGCCCCCGAGCGCCACTGCCTCGTCCTCCACCTCCTCAGCGATATCCCTCGCATCTGGCTGGCCCTCGGCCTTGATGGATTCGACAAGCTGCTTATAGTCGGCCTTCCTACGCCTGCTTTTTATCGCCTCCAGGGTTCTATTGGGCAGTATATCCATAAGGTGCTTATTGACGAAATTTCCTTGGTATTGGACCTCTGCACGCGCCATCATTATTAACAGCTCATCAGTCCAGGCTTGAGGGTCGCGGATCGGCTCATTCAGTTCCCTCTCCATTTCCGCGTTGTATTCGAGCGGGTGGGCCTTGCTCTGGTGGAGCCTCAGACCGGGGTAGGTGGGAAACAACCTCCCGCAGAAGCATCTATGCTCGACATTTGCGTTAGCGTTCGCGCCGCGACAATATCTTCGCCTGATGTGAGACTTCAGGGCCTCTTCTGTCACGTAACTCTTGCCGCAGACGCAGATCGGCATCGTGGTGCTGGCCGAAAAATTCTTTTTCGACGACGGGGCAAGCTGTTCCCGGAATATCTCGGGAACAATTAAAGGAAAATTTTGCGAGAAGCTTGCACCAAAAAACGTACTAGGATCACGTATTGCTGTCTGATTTTTGGGTCGGCGACGTCTAGCCCACCTAAAACTTTAGGTAGTTGACCAGCGGGGACCACGTGGAGGTAGTCGCCGACTTGGCACTCAGCTATTGCCCGGACGGAAGGTACTCACTCGACCGCCCAGGAATTTGACAGGATTGTAGCGAAAGACTTGGTTCTCTTTCGCTAGCTGAGGCCACCCCCGCCAAGAGAGTCATAGTTACTCCCGCCGTTTACCCGCGCTTGCTTGAATTTCTTCACGTTGACATTCAGAGCACTGGGCAGAAATCACATTGCGTCAACACCCGCAGGGGCCATCGCAATGCTTTGTTTTAATTAGACAGTCGGATTCCCCCAGTCCGTGCCAGTTCTGAGCTGATCGTTGAATGGCGGCCGAAGAGGACACCGGCCAGGAGCGAACCCCCGACCGGGCCTCGCAGCAAGGAAGTTCCGCGGGAGGCCAAGGCACGGGACCGAGCTCGGATCCGGTCGCCGAAACGACTTTTACCTCGCCCAGGCCCGGCACGTCAGCCGATACCCGCTTCCCGACCAAGCCCGACGCGCCCCGATCCTCAGAGCCAATCCTTATCCCGAAGTTACGGATCCAATTTGCCGACTTCCCTTACCTACATTATTCTATCGACTAGAGGCTGTTCACCTTGGAGACCTGCTGCGGATATGGGTACGAACCGGCGCGACACCTACCGTGGCCCTCTCCTGGATTTTCAAGGTCCGAGGGGAAGATCCGGACACCGCCGCAACTGCGGTGCTCTTCGCGCTCCAAACCATATCTCCCTGCTAGAGGATTCCATGGAACTCGAGCGCTTATGCAGAAAAGAAAACTCTTCCCGGATCTCCCGACGGCGTCTCCAGGTCATTTTGGGTTGCCCCGACGAACACTCTTTCGAGGGCCCGACTTAATTACGGTTCCGCTGCCGGGTTCCGGAATAGGAACCGGATTCCCTTTCGCCCGACGGGTGTGTGCCTCTTTATGCACGTACGGCGCCGGCATACTCGCGGCTGGAACCGCTAAGATCGGCGCGCGCGGCCAATAATGCCGCGGCCTCACTGCTCGTCATGACCGCTGCGCGTCGCGTGTCGACGTCGCGCGCGGGGAATCATCGTTCGCGTGATGGCGCGGTCGCGCTCGCGCTCCCGTCGCTCTGTGCGCGCGCGTCCGGCGGCGGATGATACCGGCGGACCGAGGAACCGAGCCGCTTGAAGCGGCGGTTCCGGTCCTCCTCCATCCTAACCTCCGGTGCGTGCGAGAGCGATCGAGAGTCCGCGTGCGCGTCTCCTGCGCCCAGGAACGAGACTCGACCCCCGCTGCGACGGTTCGACGACGACGACGACGACAGGGACGACGAAGGAGCCGCAGCTGGCGCGCGCGCTCGATCGAAGGTTCCGTCTTACGTCACGGACGCGTCCGCCGTACTACTACGCAAACGTAGATACACCAACATCAACATCGGCTTTCGCCTAGGGCTTAGGATCGACTGACTCGTGTGCAACGGCTGTTCACACGAAACCCTTCTCCACGTCAGTCCTCCAGGGCCTCGCTGGAGTATTTGCTACTACCACCAAGATCTGCACCGACGGCGGCTCCAGACGGGCTCACGCCCTGTCCTTCTGCGCACACCGCCGCGACCCTCCTACTCGTCAGGGCTTCATGACGCCGGTCCGCGAGGACCGCGTCTCACATGCCGCTGACGGCCGAGTATAAGCACGACGCTTCAGCGCCATCCATTTTCAGGGCTAGTAACTTCGGCAGGTGAGTTGTTACACACTCCTTGGCGGATTCCGACTTCCATGGCCACCGTCCTGCTGTCTTAAGTTACCAACGCCTTTCATGGTATCCCATAAGCGTCGATTTGGGCGCTTTAACTCGGCGTTTGGTTCATCCCACAGCGCCAGTTCTGCTTACCAAAAGTGGCCCACTTGGCACTCTGATCCGATATCTCGCGGCTTCACAGTTTAAGCAAGCCGGAGATCTCACCCATTTAAAGTTTGAGAATAGGTTGAGGTCGTTTCGACCCCAATGCCTCTAATCATTCGCTTTACCGAATGAGACTCGCACGCGGCGAGCGCCAGCTATCCTGAGGGAAACTTCGGAGGGAACCAGCTACTAGATGGTTCGATTAGTCTTTCGCCCCTATACCCAGTTCCGACGATCGATTTGCACGTCAGAATCGCTACGGACCTCCATCAGGGTTTCCCCTGACTTCGTCCTGACCAGGCATAGTTCACCATCTTTCGGGTCCCAGCGTGTACGCTCTGGGTGCGCCTCTTCTCGCGATGAGAACGAGACGCCCCGGGAGTGCGGGGCCGGTCCGTGAGCCGGCCCATCCTCCCTCGGTTCGCGCGAGGCGAACCTTCACTTTCATTGCGCCTTTAGGTTTAGTTTAGTCCCAATGACTCGCGCACATGCTAGACTCCTTGGTCCGTGTTTCAAGACGGGTCCTGAAAGTACCCAAAGCTATAGCGCCGTGGACTGGCGTGTGCAGGGTCTGTCCGAGGACAACGCCGCCAACAGCCGGGCGGGCCCGGATCCGGCGCTAGGTCCGGATGCCAGGTTTGCCGTCCGCGCTTGCGACGTGCCGGACGCGAACAAGTCGCGGCCCCGCGCCATAGTTTTACCGTCGGTCGGGCCGGCCGGGACACCGCGGGTCCGAACGCACCGAGGTGCGCGCGGGCTCCACCGCGGGCCTTAGGCCGACGCCCAACGGGTCACGACGTCCTACAGGAGGAGAAGTGCACGCGTTCGGAGTCCGACGGCCACGGGCGGCGCGCGCGGCGCGAACGCCACGCGTCGCAACGCCCGTTGCTCGCGAACTTTCCGAGAGACGCGTCTGAATCTCCCCTTTCGACCTTTCGGGTTTCTCAGGTTTACCCCTGAACGGTTTCACGTACTCTTGAACTCTCTCTTCAAAGTTCTTTTCAACTTTCCCTCACGGTACTTGTTCGCTATCGGTCTCGTGGTAATATTTAGCCTTAGATGGAGTTTACCACCCACTTAGGGCTGCACTCTCAAGCAACCCGACTCTGAGGAGAGACCCTCCCGCGGCATGCGGCGGCCAGCTACGGGCCTGGCACCCTCTCTGGGTAAGTGGCCCCGTTCAAGAAGGACTTGGGCGCGCCGCGCTACCTCGGGATAACGGATCCTCCCTAACACCACATTTCCCGGCGTCCGTCTCCGGACGCGGGATTCGGTGCTGGGCTCTTCCCTGTTCGCTCGCCGCTACTAAGGGAATCCTAGTTAGTTTCTTTTCCTCCGCTTAGTAATATGCTTAAATTCAGCGGGTAGTCTCACCTGCTCTGAGGTCGCGTTCATTGGTTTCTTTCGATAGCCGACAGGCCGCGTAGGCAACGGGATCCTTCGGGCTAAACGCGCGCGATCGGACGTCGGACGAATACCTCGCGCCGCCCCGGACGAATCTCGGTGGCGGGGGGATTCACACTCGGACACGTCGACCGGCGCGTCGCCCGGGCATCGTTTACCGGTACGCGGATGGCGGTCGGCTCGAATGATTATATCGTTCGATAGTTTAAAGCGACGCGTTAGCGCGCCGCCCCGACGTCGAGCGCGATGGCGCGCTCGCGGTATCGGGGGGCGGCTCGTGCGCGAGCGCTCAGATTCTTGCCTCGGCGGCCGTCCGCTTTTCGCGCTTGACCGACGCCCCGTACGTACGGCGCGCGTTCCGCTCACACGATTGGGAGCGTGTACTGCGCGCGCGCACCACATGGGGGGGCCTTCGCGTTATCGGCGGTACGCCGACCCGGCAGTCGTGGAAATTGAAACGACCCTCAGCCAGGAGTGGTCCAGGAACAGTATCCGAGGACCGCAATGTGCGTTCGAAATGTCGATGTTCAAGTGTCCTGCAGTTCACAAGTTGACGCGCAATTAGCTGCGTTCTTCATCGACCCACGAGCCAAGTGATCCACCGTTCAGGGTAATCTTTCATACAGTTAACCAGCGACTCTCTGTCCGCGGTACTGCGTTTAATCGGTTTTACACTTACGCAAAGTTTTGCACGCTTACACGTTGCTAGAACGAGAGGTGTTTGACTTCGCAGAGCGGACGTAAAGTCCGAGACGCGTTCGTCCTGCGCGGCTCCCGTACTCAGATCGCTCCCCCCTTTCGAGGGGCGCGCGGTACGCGGGGACGAACGTTCCGTTAGTCAGGCGAATATCCTTCGACCACCTTCGGGCGGTGCGAGCACCTTTGCGCGCAGTCTTCGTCTTTATTAATCTGCGACGCGGACCGACGTCGGTCGTACACGACATGACCGACCGGACCATCCGCCGCGCTCCGCCGGCGTGCCACTGCACCTCCGACAAGGGAGGCCGGGGCCGGATTCGGGGCGCTGGGGTCCGGCGGCCGCTATACGACCGCGACGACGGCGCGACGCACTCGTCTTTATCAATCTACGCTGCGGGCCGACGTCGGTCGTACACGACATGACCGACCGGACCGTCCGCCGCGCTCCGCCGGCGTGCCACTGAACCTCCGACAAGGGAGGCCGGGGCCGGATTCGGGGCGCTGGGGTCCGGCGGCCGCTATACGACCGCGACGACGGCGCGACGCACTCGTCTTCATTAATTTACGCTGCGGACCGACGTCGGTCGTACACGACATGACCGACCGGACCGTCCGCCGCGCTCCGCCGGCGTTCCTCTGCACCTCCGACAAGGGAGGCCGGGGCCGGTTTCGGGGCGCTGGGGTCCGGCGGCCGCTATACGACCGCGACGACGGCGCGACGCACGACGACAAGACTGGGACGCGCGCATTAGCTCGCTGTGCCCTGACCGTCGGGGCCGGCGGGAGCGTCGCATTCACCCGTGGTTGTGACACTTAAAAACTCAAACTCCGAGGCGCGGAGCGCCGAGCCGGCTGCGCGGTGGCTGCCGGCGGCGCTTTTACGTACGCAGTATCTCTCGGCCTGAGCGGCACGGGGGGCGCTCTCGTCATCGGACCTCTCGACTAGGTACCTGACTTCCGGCGTGCCGACCCTCGCGGGTCGGCCGACGCCTCGGACTTCGTTAGTCCTTAACAGTTCGAATCAGTTCGACCGGCGCTCGTACGGCCGACGCGACCGCCGTCGTAGACGTGGTCGGCCGAGGGCGCCATTAATATTCATTCATTATTAATATCGATCCGTGCATCGTATTAATTAATTGTACGTAATGTTTTATAAACATTCGTTAATGATCCTTCCGCAGGTTCACCTACGGAAACCTTGTTACGACTTTTACTTCCTCTAAATGATCAAGTTTGGTCATCTTCCCAGCATCATCGGCGACGTCGAAACGCCACCGCGCACCGGTCCGAAGACCTCACTAAATCATTCAATCGGTAGTAGCGACGGGCGGTGTGTACAAAGGGCAGGGACGTAATCAACGCGAGCTTATGACTCGCGCTTACTGGGAATTCCTCGTTCATGGGGAACAATTGCAAGCCCCAATCCCTAGCACGAAGGAGGTTCAGCGGGTTACCCGGGCCGTTCGGCCAGGGAAGACACGCTGATTCCTTCAGTGTAGCGCGCGTGCGGCCCAGAACATCTAAGGGCATTACAGACCTGTTATTGCTCAATCTCGTGCGGCTAGAAGCCGCCTGTCCCTCTAAGAAGAATTAATTGTACGCCGACAGTAAAAATCGCGCACGACCGCGACGCGAGCGCCGGGTCGGCGGACCTTTGAGATGTCGAAAATACGCCTAGTTAGCAGGCTAGAGTCTCGTTCGTTATCGGAATTAACCAGACAAATCGCTCCACCAACTAAGAACGGCCATGCACCACCACCCACCGAATCAAGAAAGAGCTCTCAATCTGTCAATCCTTCCGGTGTCCGGGCCTGGTGAGGTTTCCCGTGTTGAGTCAAATTAAGCCGCAGGCTCCACTCCTGGTGGTGCCCTTCCGTCAATTCCTTTAAGTTTCAGCTTTGCAACCATACTTCCCCCGGAACCCAAAAGCTTTGGTTTCCCGGAAGCTGCCCGCCGAGTCATCGGAGGAACGTCGGCGGATCGCTAGCTGGCATCGTTTATGGTTAGAACTAGGGCGGTATCTGATCGCCTTCGAACCTCTAACTTTCGTTCTTGATCAATGAAAGCGTTTTTGGCAAATGCTTTCGCTTCTGTCCGTCTTGCGACGATCCAAGAATTTCACCTCTAACGTCGCAATACGAATGCCCCCATCCGTTCCTATTAATCATTACCTCGGGGTTCCGAAAACCAACAAAATAGAACCGAGGTCCTATTCCATTATTCCATGCACACAGTATTCAGGCGAAATTTTAGCCTGCTTTAAGCACTCTAATTTGTTCAAAGTAAACGTGCCGGCCCACCTCGACACTCAATGAAGAGCACCGCGGTGGGATTGAGATTGGGCCGCCCCGAGAGGCTAAGCCCACCGGCAGGACGTCCCGCGGACACGCCAGTTAACACCGCGAGCGATGAACCGGCGGCGCGGGACACAAATTCGACTACGAGCTTTTTAACCGCAACAACTTTAATATACGCTATTGGAGCTGGAATTACCGCGGCTGCTGGCACCAGACTTGCCCTCCAATTGATCCTCGTTAAAGGGTTTAGAGTGTACTCATTCCGATTACGGGGCCTCGGATGAGTCCCGTATCGTTATTTTTCGTCACTACCTCCCCGTGCCGGGAGTGGGTAATTTGCGCGCCTGCTGCCTTCCTTGGATGTGGTAGCCGTTTCTCAGGCTCCCTCTCCGGAATCGAACCCTGATTCCCCGTTACCCGTTACAACCATGGTAGGCGCAGAACCTACCATCGACAGTTGATAAGGCAGACATTTGAAAGATGCGTCGCCGGTGCGAGACCGTGCGATCAGCAAAAAGTTATTCAGAGTCACCAAGGTGTACGACGACGGGCGAACCCGACGCCGATTGGTTTTGATCTAATAAAAGCGCTCCTTCCGTCTCCGGTCGGAGCTCTGTTTGCATGTATTAGCTCTAGAATTACCACAGTTATCCAAGTAAATGTGGGTACGATCTAAGGAACCATAACTGATTTAATGAGCCTTTCGCGGTTTCACCTTAATTTGGCTTGTACTGAGACATGCATGGCTTAATCTTTGAGACAAGCATATGACTACTGGCAGGATCAACCAGGGAGCTGTCACCCGTCCGCGGCCACGTTCGGAAGACGCGCACCGATGGTAACGCGCCGACCTGGCGTAACGCAGATCGAGAGAACAGTCGCACCTCCGGCGAGCCGAGGGCGGAGCAGAATCGTCACGCCGCTGCGAGAGCGGCGGCGGTCTGTCTTCTCGCCCGGCCCGGAAGTATACTACTACATATTACAATATATAGCAAAAACTGACCGTGTCGAAATCAGTCGGCAGCGACGAGCGCGCGCCGACCACACATTTCACGCACAGTGGAGCAGGATGCGCCGACGTCGAAATAGGACGACGTTTACTTGACGACATGACCGCCCGCAGCAGTTCTAAAGAGAATAATTTATAACGCGGAATCTCGTCCGCGAACGGCTTCAACATTCCCAGAAACACCCTTCGCTAGATTGAAAGCGACATGGTACGCGGTCTGAGCGCGCGTTTCGGAAAACTGTCGTGCCGCGCTCTCACGCTCGGTACGAGGCGAGTCGTTGCATATTTGTGGACGACGTCCAGAGGACGCCTCCGAGATTTAAGTGCGCCCGCATAAGGTGTACAACGCTAACTGCGAAAGTCAGCGTCGTCCGCGGGCATGCTGTGGCAATCGCTAATGTTACGGTTACGAGCGCTTGGCGGCGATATGTGGGAACGCAACCTTTCGGTTAAACCGCACAGCGTCAATTAAAACTCTCGTCTCTAATGGCGAACGCCGGTTCTTCGCGAACGAAGCTTACCGAGGCGCTCTCTAGCCACCAGCAGATCAAAGTCAACAACGCGTGCGGCCCGGCAGGGAGCATCTTTATCGTTTACTAATACCAAGACTGTCGACTCGTCGCAACTAAACGGGATCGAGCGGAACCGGACGGCGTTAGCCGTCGCGGACTCACCTCTCCCTATATAAGCGCAACGGACCGAGTACGGGTTGCGAAACGCTAGTACGGGTCGCTCCCGGCTCGCTCGAACGGATACCGCCGACGCTCGCGCGGACTTATCGCACTTTTCGCCTTGGTCCCCGTCCGGGTCGAGTTCGAAATTTTGGAAATATTTTTTTTTTTGAAAATTTTTTTTTTTTTGGAAATTTTTTTTTTCTTTCAAATGTTCTCTCCGGCGCTCTCTGCTAAATTTTTGGATTTTTTTTTTTGAAAATTTTTTTTTCTTTCAAAAGTTCCGTCCAGCGCTCTCGTTATCAAAACGAGAGGGAGTAGAGCGAGAGCGCCCTACCCTGCGGCCTGTCGACAAATCAACGAGAGGGAGTAGAGCGAAACCGCCTTACCCTGCGGCCTGTCGACAAATCAACGAGAGGGAGTAGAGCGAAACCACCTTACCCTGCGGCCTGTCGACAAATCAATGAGAGGGAGTAGAGCGAAACCACCTTACCCTGCGGCCTGTCAACAAATCAACGAGAGGGAGTAGAGCGAAACCACCTTACCCTGCGGCCTGTCGACAAATTTATCGAGCGACAAATATTTTTTGGTTGCGCTTGTTTTCTGGGTCACTCGTGTGTGGGAGGAGCCTTC
>CAXIES010000099.1:20000-30000 GCA_964023965.1 Melinopterus prodromus
CCGCCGTTTACCCGCGCTTGCTTGAATTTCTTCACGTTGACATTCAGAGCACTGGGCAGAAATCACATTGCGTCAACACCCGCAGGGGCCATCGCAATGCTTTGTTTTAATTAGACAGTCGGATTCCCCCAGTCCGTGCCAGTTCTGAGCTGATCGTTGAATGGCGGCCGAAGAGGACACCGGCCAGGAGCGAACCCCCGACCGGGCCTCGCAGCAAGGAAGTTCCGCGGGAGGCCAAGGCACGGGACCGAGCTCGGATCCGGTCGCCGAAACGACTTTTACCTCGCCCAGGCCCGGCACGTCAGCCGATACCCGCTTCCCGACCAAGCCCGACGCGCCCCGATCCTCAGAGCCAATCCTTATCCCGAAGTTACGGATCCAATTTGCCGACTTCCCTTACCTACATTATTCTATCGACTAGAGGCTGTTCACCTTGGAGACCTGCTGCGGATATGGGTACGAACCGGCGCGACACCTACCGTGGCCCTCTCCTGGATTTTCAAGGTCCGAGGGGAAGATCCGGACACCGCCGCAACTGCGGTGCTCTTCGCGCTCCAAACCATATCTCCCTGCTAGAGGATTCCATGGAACTCGAGCGCTTATGCAGAAAAGAAAACTCTTCCCGGATCTCCCGACGGCGTCTCCAGGTCATTTTGGGTTGCCCCGACGAACACTCTTTCGAGGGCCCGACTTAATTACGGTTCCGCTGCCGGGTTCCGGAATAGGAACCGGATTCCCTTTCGCCCGACGGGTGTGTGCCTCTTTATGCACGTACGGCGCCGGCATACTCGCGGCTGGAACCGCTAAGATCGGCGCGCGCGGCCAATAATGCCGCGGCCTCACTGCTCGTCATGACCGCTGCGCGTCGCGTGTCGACGTCGCGCGCGGGGAATCATCGTTCGCGTGATGGCGCGGTCGCGCTCGCGCTCCCGTCGCTCTGTGCGCGCGCGTCCGGCGGCGGATGATACCGGCGGACCGAGGAACCGAGCCGCTTGAAGCGGCGGTTCCGGTCCTCCTCCATCCTAACCTCCGGTGCGTGCGAGAGCGATCGAGAGTCCGCGTGCGCGTCTCCTGCGCCCAGGAACGAGACTCGACCCCCGCTGCGACGGTTCGACGACGACGACGACGACAGGGACGACGAAGGAGCCGCAGCTGGCGCGCGCGCTCGATCGAAGGTTCCGTCTTACGTCACGGACGCGTCCGCCGTACTACTACGCAAACGTAGATACACCAACATCAACATCGGCTTTCGCCTAGGGCTTAGGATCGACTGACTCGTGTGCAACGGCTGTTCACACGAAACCCTTCTCCACGTCAGTCCTCCAGGGCCTCGCTGGAGTATTTGCTACTACCACCAAGATCTGCACCGACGGCGGCTCCAGACGGGCTCACGCCCTGTCCTTCTGCGCACACCGCCGCGACCCTCCTACTCGTCAGGGCTTCATGACGCCGGTCCGCGAGGACCGCGTCTCACATGCCGCTGACGGCCGAGTATAAGCACGACGCTTCAGCGCCATCCATTTTCAGGGCTAGTAACTTCGGCAGGTGAGTTGTTACACACTCCTTGGCGGATTCCGACTTCCATGGCCACCGTCCTGCTGTCTTAAGTTACCAACGCCTTTCATGGTATCCCATAAGCGTCGATTTGGGCGCTTTAACTCGGCGTTTGGTTCATCCCACAGCGCCAGTTCTGCTTACCAAAAGTGGCCCACTTGGCACTCTGATCCGATATCTCGCGGCTTCACAGTTTAAGCAAGCCGGAGATCTCACCCATTTAAAGTTTGACCCCAATGCCTCTAATCATTCGCTTTACCGAATGAGACTCGCACGCGGCGAGCGCCAGCTATCCTGAGGGAAACTTCGGAGGGAACCAGCTACTAGATGGTTCGATTAGTCTTTCGCCCCTATACCCAGTTCCGACGATCGATTTGCACGTCAGAATCGCTACGGACCTCCATCAGGGTTTCCCCTGACTTCGTCCTGACCAGGCATAGTTCACCATCTTTCGGGTCCCAGCGTGTACGCTCTGGGTGCGCCTCTTCTCGCGATGAGAACGAGACGCCCCGGGAGTGCGGGGCCGGTCCGTGAGCCGGCCCATCCTCCCTCGGTTCGCGCGAGGCGAACCTTCACTTTCATTGCGCCTTTAGGTTTAGTTTAGTCCCAATGACTCGCGCACATGCTAGACTCCTTGGTCCGTGTTTCAAGACGGGTCCTGAAAGTACCCAAAGCTATAGCGCCGTGGACTGGCGTGTGCAGGGTCTGTCCGAGGACAACGCCGCCAACAGCCGGGCGGGCCCGGATCCGGCGCTAGGTCCGGATGCCAGGTTTGCCGTCCGCGCTTGCGACGTGCCGGACGCGAACAAGTCGCGGCCCCGCGCCATAGTTTTACCGTCGGTCGGGCCGGCCGGGACACCGCGGGTCCGAACGCACCGAGGTGCGCGCGGGCTCCACCGCGGGCCTTAGGCCGACGCCCAACGGGTCACGACGTCCTACAGGAGGAGAAGTGCACGCGTTCGGAGTCCGACGGCCACGGGCGGCGCGCGCGGCGCGAACGCCACGCGTCGCAACGCCCGTTGCTCGCGAACTTTCCGAGAGACGCGTCTGAATCTCCCCTTTCGACCTTTCGGGTTTCTCAGGTTTACCCCTGAACGGTTTCACGTACTCTTGAACTCTCTCTTCAAAGTTCTTTTCAACTTTCCCTCACGGTACTTGTTCGCTATCGGTCTCGTGGTAATATTTAGCCTTAGATGGAGTTTACCACCCACTTAGGGCTGCACTCTCAAGCAACCCGACTCTGAGGAGAGACCCTCCCGCGGCATGCGGCGGCCAGCTACGGGCCTGGCACCCTCTCTGGGTAAGTGGCCCCGTTCAAGAAGGACTTGGGCGCGCCGCGCTACCTCGGGATAACGGATCCTCCCTAACACCACATTTCCCGGCGTCCGTCTCCGGACGCGGGATTCGGTGCTGGGCTCTTCCCTGTTCGCTCGCCGCTACTAAGGGAATCCTAGTTAGTTTCTTTTCCTCCGCTTAGTAATATGCTTAAATTCAGCGGGTAGTCTCACCTGCTCTGAGGTCGCGTTCATTGGTTTCTTTCGATAGCCGACAGGCCGCGTAGGCAACGGGATCCTTCGGGCTAAACGCGCGCGATCGGACGTCGGACGAATACCACGCGCCGCCCCGGACGAATCTCGGTGGCGGGGGGATTCACACTCGGACACGTCGACCGGCGCGTCGCCCGGGCATCGTTTACCGGTACGCGGATGGCGGTCGGCTCGAATGATTATATCGTTCGATAGTTTAAAGCGACGCGTTAGCGCGCCGCCCCGACGTCGAGCGCGATGGCGCGCTCGCGGTATCGGGGGGCGGCTCGTGCGCGAGCGCTCAGATTCTTGCCTCGGCGGCCGTCCGCTTTTCGCGCTTGACCGACGCCCCGTACGTACGGCGCGCGTTCCGCTCACACGATTGGGAGCGTGTACTGCGCGCGCGCACCACATGGGGGGGCCTTCGCGTTATCGGCGGTACGCCGACCCGGCAGTCGTGGAAATTGAAACGACCCTCAGCCAGGAGTGGTCCAGGAACAGTATCCGAGGACCGCAATGTGCGTTCGAAATGTCGATGTTCAAGTGTCCTGCAGTTCACAAGTTGACGCGCAATTAGCTGCGTTCTTCATCGACCCACGAGCCAAGTGATCCACCGTTCAGGGTAATCTTTCATACAGTTAACCAGCGACTCTCTGTCCGCGGTACTGCGTTTAATCGGTTTTACACTTACGCAAAGTTTTGCACGCTTACACGTTGCTAGAACGAGAGGTGTTTGACTTCGCAGAGCGGACGTAAAGTCCGAGACGCGTTCGTCCTGCGCGGCTCCCGTACTCAGATCGCTCCCCCCTTTCGAGGGGCGCGCGGTACGCGGGGACGAACGTTCCGTTAGTCAGGCGAATATCCTTCGACCACCTTCGGGCGGTGCGAGCACCTTTGCGCGCAGTCTTCGTCTTTATTAATCTGCGACGCGGACCGACGTCGGTCGTACACGACATGACCGACCGGACCATCCGCCGCGCTCCGCCGGCGTGCCACTGCACCTCCGACAAGGGAGGCCGGGGCCGGATTCGGGGCGCTGGGGTCCGGCGGCCGCTATACGACCGCGACGACGGCGCGACGCACTCGTCTTTATCAATCTACGCTGCGGGCCGACGTCGGTCGTACACGACATGACCGACCGGACCGTCCGCCGCGCTCCGCCGGCGTGCCACTGAACCTCCGACAAGGGAGGCCGGGGCCGGATTCGGGGCGCTGGGGTCCGGCGGCCGCTATACGACCGCGACGACGGCGCGACGCACTCGTCTTCATTAATTTACGCTGCGGACCGACGTCGGTCGTACACGACATGACCGACCGGACCGTCCGCCGCGCTCCGCCGGCGTTCCTCTGCACCTCCGACAAGGGAGGCCGGGGCCGGTTTCGGGGCGCTGGGGTCCGGCGGCCGCTATACGACCGCGACGACGGCGCGACGCACGACGACAAGACTGGGACGCGCGCATTAGCTCGCTGTGCCCTGACCGTCGGGGCCGGCGGGAGCGTCGCATTCACCCGTGGTTGTGACACTTAAAAACTCAAACTCCGAGGCGCGGAGCGCCGAGCCGGCTGCGCGGTGGCTGCCGGCGGCGCTTTTACGTACGCAGTATCTCTCGGCCTGAGCGGCACGGGGGGCGCTCTCGTCATCGGACCTCTCGACTAGGTACCTGACTTCCGGCGTGCCGACCCTCGCGGGTCGGCCGACGCCTCGGACTTCGTTAGTCCTTAACAGTTCGAATCAGTTCGACCGGCGCTCGTACGGCCGACGCGACCGCCGTCGTAGACGTGGTCGGCCGAGGGCGCCATTAATATTCATTCATTATTAATATCGATCCGTGCATCGTATTAATTAATTGTACGTAATGTTTTATAAACATTCGTTAATGATCCTTCCGCAGGTTCACCTACGGAAACCTTGTTACGACTTTTACTTCCTCTAAATGATCAAGTTTGGTCATCTTCCCAGCATCATCGGCGACGTCGAAACGCCACCGCGCACCGGTCCGAAGACCTCACTAAATCATTCAATCGGTAGTAGCGACGGGCGGTGTGTACAAAGGGCAGGGACGTAATCAACGCGAGCTTATGACTCGCGCTTACTGGGAATTCCTCGTTCATGGGGAACAATTGCAAGCCCCAATCCCTAGCACGAAGGAGGTTCAGCGGGTTACCCGGGCCGTTCGGCCAGGGAAGACACGCTGATTCCTTCAGTGTAGCGCGCGTGCGGCCCAGAACATCTAAGGGCATTACAGACCTGTTATTGCTCAATCTCGTGCGGCTAGAAGCCGCCTGTCCCTCTAAGAAGAATTAATTGTACGCCGACAGTAAAAATCGCGCACGACCGCGACGCGAGCGCCGGGTCGGCGGACCTTTGAGATGTCGAAAATACGCCTAGTTAGCAGGCTAGAGTCTCGTTCGTTATCGGAATTAACCAGACAAATCGCTCCACCAACTAAGAACGGCCATGCACCACCACCCACCGAATCAAGAAAGAGCTCTCAATCTGTCAATCCTTCCGGTGTCCGGGCCTGGTGAGGTTTCCCGTGTTGAGTCAAATTAAGCCGCAGGCTCCACTCCTGGTGGTGCCCTTCCGTCAATTCCTTTAAGTTTCAGCTTTGCAACCATACTTCCCCCGGAACCCAAAAGCTTTGGTTTCCCGGAAGCTGCCCGCCGAGTCATCGGAGGAACGTCGGCGGATCGCTAGCTGGCATCGTTTATGGTTAGAACTAGGGCGGTATCTGATCGCCTTCGAACCTCTAACTTTCGTTCTTGATCAATGAAAGCGTTTTTGGCAAATGCTTTCGCTTCTGTCCGTCTTGCGACGATCCAAGAATTTCACCTCTAACGTCGCAATACGAATGCCCCCATCCGTTCCTATTAATCATTACCTCGGGGTTCCGAAAACCAACAAAATAGAACCGAGGTCCTATTCCATTATTCCATGCACACAGTATTCAGGCGAAATTTTAGCCTGCTTTAAGCACTCTAATTTGTTCAAAGTAAACGTGCCGGCCCACCTCGACACTCAATGAAGAGCACCGCGGTGGGATTGAGATTGGGCCGCCCCGAGAGGCTAAGCCCACCGGCAGGACGTCCCGCGGACACGCCAGTTAACACCGCGAGCGATGAACCGGCGGCGCGGGACACAAATTCGACTACGAGCTTTTTAACCGCAACAACTTTAATATACGCTATTGGAGCTGGAATTACCGCGGCTGCTGGCACCAGACTTGCCCTGCAATTGATCCTCGTTAAAGGGTTTAGAGTGTACTCATTCCGATTACGGGGCCTCGGATGAGTCCCGTATCGTTATTTTTCGTCACTACCTCCCCGTGCCGGGAGTGGGTAATTTGCGCGCCTGCTGCCTTCCTTGGATGTGGTAGCCGTTTCTCAGGCTCCCTCTCCGGAATCGAACCCTGATTCCCCGTTACCCGTTACAACCATGGTAGGCGCAGAACCTACCATCGACAGTTGATAAGGCAGACATTTGAAAGATGCGTCGCCGGTGCGAGACCGTGCGATCAGCAAAAAGTTATTCAGAGTCACCAAGGTGTACGACGACGGGCGAACCCGACGCCGATTGGTTTTGATCTAATAAAAGCGCTCCTTCCGTCTCCGGTCGGAGCTCTGTTTGCATGTATTAGCTCTAGAATTACCACAGTTATCCAAGTAAATGTGGGTACGATCTAAGGAACCATAACTGATTTAATGAGCCTTTCGCGGTTTCACCTTAATTTGGCTTGTACTGAGACATGCATGGCTTAATCTTTGAGACAAGCATATGACTACTGGCAGGATCAACCAGGGAGCTGTCACCCGTCCGCGGCCACGTTCGGAAGACGCGCACCGATGGTAACGCGCCGACCTGGCGTAACGCAGATCGAGAGAACAGTCGCACCTCCGGCGAGCCGAGGGCGGAGCAGAATCGTCACGCCGCTGCGAGAGCGGCGGCGGTCTGTCTTCTCGCCCGGCCCGGAAGTATACTACTACATATTACAATATATAGCAAAAACTGACCGTGTCGAAATCAGTCGGCAGCGACGAGCGCGCGCCGACCACACATTTCACGCACAGTGGAGCAGGATGCGCCGACGTCGAAATAGGACGACGTTTACTTGACGACATGACCGCCCGCAGCAGTTCTAAAGAGAATAATTTATAACGCGGAATCTCGTCCGCGAACGGCTTCAACATTCCCAGAAACACCCTTCGCTAGATTGAAAGCGACATGGTACGCGGTCTGAGCGCGCGTTTCGGAAAACTGTCGTGCCGCGCTCTCACGCTCGGTACGAGGCGAGTCGTTGCATATTTGTGGACGACGTCCAGAGGACGCCTCCGAGATTTAAGTGCGCCCGCATAAGGTGTACAACGCTAACTGCGAAAGTCAGCGTCGTCCGCGGGCATGCTGTGGCAATCGCTAATGTTACGGTTACGAGCGCTTGGCGGCGATATGTGGGAACGCAACCTTTCGGTTAAACCGCACAGCGTCAATTAAAACTCTCGTCTCTAATGGCGAACGCCGGTTCTTCGCGAACGAAGCTTACCGAGGCGCTCTCTAGCCACCAGCAGATCAAAGTCAACAACGCGTGCGGCCCGGCAGGGAGCATCTTTATCGTTTACTAATACCAAGACTGTCGACTCGTCGCAACTAAACGGGATCGAGCGGAACCGGACGGCGTTAGCCGTCGCGGACTCACCTCTCCCTATATAAGCGCAACGGACCGAGTACGGGTTGCGAAACGCTAGTACGGGTCGCTCCCGGCTCGCTCGAACGGATACCGCCGACGCTCGCGCGGACTTATCGCACTTTTCGCCTTGGTCCCCGTCCGGGTCGAGTTCGAAATTTTGGAAATATTTTTTTTTTTGAAAATTTTTTTTTTTTTGGAAATTTTTTTTTTCTTTCAAATGTTCTCTCCGGCGCTCTCTGCTAAATTTTTGGATTTTTTTTTTTGAAAATTTTTTTTTCTTTCAAAAGTTCCGTCCAGCGCTCCCTGCTGAAATTTTTGGATTTTGGAAATTTTGTCTTTCGGGTGGCGCTGGATGTCGATCGAGCGCGCCGCCGTATTCCAGCCGACCGCCCGCGCGCCGTCGCCGGCCGGGTAGCGCTCGGTACATTTCGCCCCGCTCGACGACGGGAGACTCGCGCTGTCGATCGAGCGCGCCGCCGGAGTCCAGCCGACCGCCCGCGCGCCGTCGCCGGCCGGGTAGCGCTCGGTACATTTCGCCCCGCTCGACGACGGGAGACTCGCGCTGTCGATGGAGCGCGCCGCCGGAGTCCAGCCGACCGCCCGCGCGCCGTCGCCGGCCGGGTAGCGCTCGGTAGATTTCGCCCCGCTCGACGACGGGAGACCCGCGCTGTCGATCGAGCGCGCCGCCGGAGTCCAGCCGACAGCCCGCGCGCCGTCGCCGGCCGGGTAGCGCTCGGTACATTTCGCCCCGCTCGACGACGGGAGACCCGCGCTGTCGATCGAGCGCGCCGCCGGAGTCCAGCCGACCGCGCTCGCGCCGTCAACGGCCCCATAAAAGATTTTCTTGAAATTTTCTTTTTCGCCTATAAGTCCCGGCCAGCGCTCTCTGCAAAATTTTAGAAATTTTTTTTTTTGAAAAATTTTTTTTTTGAAAATTTTTTTTTTTCTTTCAAAAGTTCCGTCCAGCGCTCTCTGCTGAAATTTTTGGATTTTGGAAATTTTGTCTTTCGGGTGGCGCTGGATGTCGATCGAGCGCGCCGCCGTAGTCCAGCCGACCGCCCGCGCGCCGTCGCCGGCCGGGTAGCGCTCGGTACATTTCGCCCCGCTCGACGACGGGAGACTCGCGCTGTCGATCGAGCGCGCCGCCGGAGTCCAGCCGACCGCCCGCGCGCCGTCGCCGGCCGGGTAGCGCTCGGTAGATTTCGCCCCGCTCGACGACGGGAGACCCGCGCTGTCGATCGAACGCGCCGCCGGAGTCCAGCCGACAGCCCGCGCGCCGTCGCCGGCCGGGTAGCGCTCGGTACATTTCGCCCCGCTCGACGACGGGAGACCCGCGCTGTCGATCGAGCGCGCCGCCGGAGTCCAGCCGACCGCGCTCGCGCCGTCAACGGCCCCATAAAAGATTTTCTTGAAATTTTCTTTTTCGCCTATAAGTCCCGGCCAGCGCTCTCTGCAAAATTTCAGAAATTTTTTTTTTTGAAAAATTTT
Source organism: Melinopterus prodromus (assembly GCA_964023965.1). Taxonomy (NCBI): domain Eukaryota; kingdom Metazoa; phylum Arthropoda; class Insecta; order Coleoptera; family Scarabaeidae; genus Melinopterus; species Melinopterus prodromus. The sequence continues at coordinate 29,251 of CAXIES010000099.1, forward strand.
TTTTTTGAAAATTTTTTTTTCTTTCAAAAGTTCCGTCCAGCGCTCTCTGCTGAAATTTTTGAATTTTGGAAATTTTGTCTTTCGGGTGGCGCTGGATGTCGATCGAGCGCGCCGCCGTAGTCCAGCCGACCGCCCGCGCGCCGTCGCCGGCCGGGTAGCGCTCGGTAGATTTCGCCCCGCTCGACGACGGGAGACCCGCGCTGTCGATCGAACGCGCCGCCGGAGTCCAGCCGACAGCCCGCGCGCCGTCGCCGGCCGGGTAGCGCTCGGTACATTTCGCCCCGCTCGACGACGGGAGACCCGCGCTGTCGATCGAGCGCGCCGCCGGAGTCCAGCCGACCGCGCTCGCGCCGTCAACGGCCCCATAAAAGATTTTCTTGAAATTTTCTTTTTCGCCTATAAGTCCCGGCCAGCGCTCTCTGCAAAATTTTAGAAATTTTTTTTTTTGAAAAATTTTTTTTTTGAAAAATTTTTTTTTCTTTCAAAAGTTCCGTCCAGCGCTCTCTGCTGAAATTTTTGGATTTTGGAAATTTTGTCTTTCGGGTGGCGCTGGATGTCGATCGAGCGCGCCGCCGTAGTCCAGCCGACCGCCCGCGCGCCGTCGCCGGTCGGGTAGCGCTCGGTACATTTCGCCCCGCTCGACGACGGGAGACTCGCGCTGTCGATCGAGCGCGCCGCCGGAGTCCAGCCGACCGCGCTCGCGCCGTCAACGGCCCCATAAAAGATTTTCTTGAAATTTTCTTTTTCGCC
>CAXIES010000099.1:35000-45000 GCA_964023965.1 Melinopterus prodromus
GGCTTCATGACGCCGGTCCGCGAGGACCGCGTCTCACATGCCGCTGACGGCCGAGTATAAGCACGACGCTTCAGCGCCATCCATTTTCAGGGCTAGTAACTTCGGCAGGTGAGTTGTTACACACTCCTTGGCGGATTCCGACTTCCATGGCCACCGTCCTGCTGTCTTAAGTTACCAACGCCTTTCATGGTATCCCATAAGCGTCGATTTGGGCGCTTTAACTCGGCGTTTGGTTCATCCCACAGCGCCAGTTCTGCTTACCAAAAGTGGCCCACTTGGCACTCTGATCCGATATCTCGCGGCTTCACAGTTTAAGCAAGCCGGAGATCTCACCCATTTAAAGTTTGACCCCAATGCCTCTAATCATTCGCTTTACCGAATGAGACTCGCACGCGGCGAGCGCCAGCTATCCTGAGGGAAACTTCGGAGGGAACCAGCTACGATTAGTCTTTCGCCCCTATACCCAGTTCCGACGATCGATTTGCACGTCAGAATCGCTACGGACCTCCATCAGGGTTTCCCCTGACTTCGTCCTGACCAGGCATAGTTCACCATCTTTCGGGTCCCAGCGTGTACGCTCTGGGTGCGCCTCTTCTCGCGATGAGAACGAGACGCCCCGGGAGTGCGGGGCCGGTCCGTGAGCCGGCCCATCCTCCCTCGGTTCGCGCGAGGCGAACCTTCACTTTCATTGCGCCTTTAGGTTTAGTTTAGTCCCAATGACTCGCGCACATGCTAGACTCCTTGGTCCGTGTTTCAAGACGGGTCCTGAAAGTACCCAAAGCTATAGCGCCGTGGACTGGCGTGTGCAGGGTCTGTCCGAGGACAACGCCGCCAACAGCCGGGCGGGCCCGGATCCGGCGCTAGGTCCGGATGCCAGGTTTGCCGTCCGCGCTTGCGACGTGCCGGACGCGAACAAGTCGCGGCCCCGCGCCATAGTTTTACCGTCGGTCGGGCCGGCCGGGACACCGCGGGTCCGAACGCACCGAGGTGCGCGCGGGCTCCACCGCGGGCCTTAGGCCGACGCCCAACGGGTCACGACGTCCTACAGGAGGAGAAGTGCACGCGTTCGGAGTCCGACGGCCACGGGCGGCGCGCGCGGCGCGAACGCCACGCGTCGCAACGCCCGTTGCTCGCGAACTTTCCGAGAGACGCGTCTGAATCTCCCCTTTCGACCTTTCGGGTTTCTCAGGTTTACCCCTGAACGGTTTCACGTACTCTTGAACTCTCTCTTCAAAGTTCTTTTCAACTTTCCCTCACGGTACTTGTTCGCTATCGGTCTCGTGGTAATATTTAGCCTTAGATGGAGTTTACCACCCACTTAGGGCTGCACTCTCAAGCAACCCGACTCTGAGGAGAGACCCTCCCGCGGCATGCGGCGGCCAGCTACGGGCCTGGCACCCTCTCTGGGTAAGTGGCCCCGTTCAAGAAGGACTTGGGCGCGCCGCGCTACCTCGGGATAACGGATCCTCCCTAACACCACATTTCCCGGCGTCCGTCTCCGGACGCGGGATTCGGTGCTGGGCTCTTCCCTGTTCGCTCGCCGCTACTAAGGGAATCCTAGTTAGTTTCTTTTCCTCCGCTTAGTAATATGCTTAAATTCAGCGGGTAGTCTCACCTGCTCTGAGGTCGCGTTCATTGGTTTCTTTCGATAGCCGACAGGCCGCGTAGGCAACGGGATCCTTCGGGCTAAACGCGCGCGATCGGACGTCGGACGAATACCTCGCGCCGCCCCGGACGAATCTCGGTGGCGGGGGGATTCACACTCGGACACGTCGACCGGCGCGTCGCCCGGGCATCGTTTACCGGTACGCGGATGGCGGTCGGCTCGAATGATTATATCGTTCGATAGTTTAAAGCGACGCGTTAGCGCGCCGCCCCGACGTCGAGCGCGATGGCGCGCTCGCGGTATCGGGGGGCGGCTCGTGCGCGAGCGCTCAGATTCTTGCCTCGGCGGCCGTCCGCTTTTCGCGCTTGACCGACGCCCCGTACGTACGGCGCGCGTTCCGCTCACACGATTGGGAGCGTGTACTGCGCGCGCGCACCACATGGGGGGGCCTTCGCGTTATCGGCGGTACGCCGACCCGGCAGTCGTGGAAATTGAAACGACCCTCAGCCAGGAGTGGTCCAGGAACAGTATCCGAGGACCGCAATGTGCGTTCGAAATGTCGATGTTCAAGTGTCCTGCAGTTCACAAGTTGACGCGCAATTAGCTGCGTTCTTCATCGACCCACGAGCCAAGTGATCCACCGTTCAGGGTAATCTTTCATACAGTTAACCAGCGACTCTCTGTCCGCGGTACTGCGTTTAATCGGTTTTACACTTACGCAAAGTTTTGCACGCTTACACGTTGCTAGAACGAGAGGTGTTTGACTTCGCAGAGCGGACGTAAAGTCCGAGACGCGTTCGTCCTGCGCGGCTCCCGTACTCAGATCGCTCCCCCCTTTCGAGGGGCGCGCGGTACGCGGGGACGAACGTTCCGTTAGTCAGGCGAATATCCTTCGACCACCTTCGGGCGGTGCGAGCACCTTTGCGCGCAGTCTTCGTCTTTATTAATCTGCGACGCGGACCGACGTCGGTCGTACACGACATGACCGACCGGACCATCCGCCGCGCTCCGCCGGCGTGCCACTGCACCTCCGACAAGGGAGGCCGGGGCCGGATTCGGGGCGCTGGGGTCCGGCGGCCGCTATACGACCGCGACGACGGCGCGACGCACTCGTCTTTATCAATCTACGCTGCGGGCCGACGTCGGTCGTACACGACATGACCGACCGGACCGTCCGCCGCGCTCCGCCGGCGTGCCACTGAACCTCCGACAAGGGAGGCCGGGGCCGGATTCGGGGCGCTGGGGTCCGGCGGCCGCTATACGACCGCGACGACGGCGCGACGCACTCGTCTTCATTAATTTACGCTGCGGACCGACGTCGGTCGTACACGACATGACCGACCGGACCGTCCGCCGCGCTCCGCCGGCGTTCCTCTGCACCTCCGACAAGGGAGGCCGGGGCCGGTTTCGGGGCGCTGGGGTCCGGCGGCCGCTATACGACCGCGACGACGGCGCGACGCACGACGACAAGACTGGGACGCGCGCATTAGCTCGCTGTGCCCTGACCGTCGGGGCCGGCGGGAGCGTCGCATTCACCCGTGGTTGTGACACTTAAAAACTCAAACTCCGAGGCGCGGAGCGCCGAGCCGGCTGCGCGGTGGCTGCCGGCGGCGCTTTTACGTACGCAGTATCTCTCGGCCTGAGCGGCACGGGGGGCGCTCTCGTCATCGGACCTCTCGACTAGGTACCTGACTTCCGGCGTGCCGACCCTCGCGGGTCGGCCGACGCCTCGGACTTCGTTAGTCCTTAACAGTTCGAATCAGTTCGACCGGCGCTCGTACGGCCGACGCGACCGCCGTCGTAGACGTGGTCGGCCGAGGGCGCCATTAATATTCATTCATTATTAATATCGATCCGTGCATCGTATTAATTAATTGTACGTAATGTTTTATAAACATTCGTTAATGATCCTTCCGCAGGTTCACCTACGGAAACCTTGTTACGACTTTTACTTCCTCTAAATGATCAAGTTTGGTCATCTTCCCAGCATCATCGGCGACGTCGAAACGCCACCGCGCACCGGTCCGAAGACCTCACTAAATCATTCAATCGGTAGTAGCGACGGGCGGTGTGTACAAAGGGCAGGGACGTAATCAACGCGAGCTTATGACTCGCGCTTACTGGGAATTCCTCGTTCATGGGGAACAATTGCAAGCCCCAATCCCTAGCACGAAGGAGGTTCAGCGGGTTACCCGGGCCGTTCGGCCAGGGAAGACACGCTGATTCCTTCAGTGTAGCGCGCGTGCGGCCCAGAACATCTAAGGGCATTACAGACCTGTTATTGCTCAATCTCGTGCGGCTAGAAGCCGCCTGTCCCTCTAAGAAGAATTAATTGTACGCCGACAGTAAAAATCGCGCACGACCGCGACGCGAGCGCCGGGTCGGCGGACCTTTGAGATGTCGAAAATACGCCTAGTTAGCAGGCTAGAGTCTCGTTCGTTATCGGAATTAACCAGACAAATCGCTCCACCAACTAAGAACGGCCATGCACCACCACCCACCGAATCAAGAAAGAGCTCTCAATCTGTCAATCCTTCCGGTGTCCGGGCCTGGTGAGGTTTCCCGTGTTGAGTCAAATTAAGCCGCAGGCTCCACTCCTGGTGGTGCCCTTCCGTCAATTCCTTTAAGTTTCAGCTTTGCAACCATACTTCCCCCGGAACCCAAAAGCTTTGGTTTCCCGGAAGCTGCCCGCCGAGTCATCGGAGGAACGTCGGCGGATCGCTAGCTGGCATCGTTTATGGTTAGAACTAGGGCGGTATCTGATCGCCTTCGAACCTCTAACTTTCGTTCTTGATCAATGAAAGCGTTTTTGGCAAATGCTTTCGCTTCTGTCCGTCTTGCGACGATCCAAGAATTTCACCTCTAACGTCGCAATACGAATGCCCCCATCCGTTCCTATTAATCATTACCTCGGGGTTCCGAAAACCAACAAAATAGAACCGAGGTCCTATTCCATTATTCCATGCACACAGTATTCAGGCGAAATTTTAGCCTGCTTTAAGCACTCTAATTTGTTCAAAGTAAACGTGCCGGCCCACCTCGACACTCAATGAAGAGCACCGCGGTGGGATTGAGATTGGGCCGCCCCGAGAGGCTAAGCCCACCGGCAGGACGTCCCGCGGACACGCCAGTTAACACCGCGAGCGATGAACCGGCGGCGCGGGACACAAATTCGACTACGAGCTTTTTAACCGCAACAACTTTAATATACGCTATTGGAGCTGGAATTACCGCGGCTGCTGGCACCAGACTTGCCCTCCAATTGATCCTCGTTAAAGGGTTTAGAGTGTACTCATTCCGATTACGGGGCCTCGGATGAGTCCCGTATCGTTATTTTTCGTCACTACCTCCCCGTGCCGGGAGTGGGTAATTTGCGCGCCTGCTGCCTTCCTTGGATGTGGTAGCCGTTTCTCAGGCTCCCTCTCCGGAATCGAACCCTGATTCCCCGTTACCCGTTACAACCATGGTAGGCGCAGAACCTACCATCGACAGTTGATAAGGCAGACATTTGAAAGATGCGTCGCCGGTGCGAGACCGTGCGATCAGCAAAAAGTTATTCAGAGTCACCAAGGTGTACGACGACGGGCGAACCCGACGCCGATTGGTTTTGATCTAATAAAAGCGCTCCTTCCGTCTCCGGTCGGAGCTCTGTTTGCATGTATTAGCTCTAGAATTACCACAGTTATCCAAGTAAATGTGGGTACGATCTAAGGAACCATAACTGATTTAATGAGCCTTTCGCGGTTTCACCTTAATTTGGCTTGTACTGAGACATGCATGGCTTAATCTTTGAGACAAGCATATGACTACTGGCAGGATCAACCAGGGAGCTGTCACCCGTCCGCGGCCACGTTCGGAAGACGCGCACCGATGGTAACGCGCCGACCTGGCGTAACGCAGATCGAGAGAACAGTCGCACCTCCGGCGAGCCGAGGGCGGAGCAGAATCGTCACGCCGCTGCGAGAGCGGCGGCGGTCTGTCTTCTCGCCCGGCCCGGAAGTATACTACTACATATTACAATATATAGCAAAAACTGACCGTGTCGAAATCAGTCGGCAGCGACGAGCGCGCGCCGACCACACATTTCACGCACAGTGGAGCAGGATGCGCCGACGTCGAAATAGGACGACGTTTACTTGACGACATGACCGCCCGCAGCAGTTCTAAAGAGAATAATTTATAACGCGGAATCTCGTCCGCGAACGGCTTCAACATTCCCAGAAACACCCTTCGCTAGATTGAAAGCGACATGGTACGCGGTCTGAGCGCGCGTTTCGGAAAACTGTCGTGCCGCGCTCTCACGCTCGGTACGAGGCGAGTCGTTGCATATTTGTGGACGACGTCCAGAGGACGCCTCCGAGATTTAAGTGCGCCCGCATAAGGTGTACAACGCTAACTGCGAAAGTCAGCGTCGTCCGCGGGCATGCTGTGGCAATCGCTAATGTTACGGTTACGAGCGCTTGGCGGCGATATGTGGGAACGCAACCTTTCGGTTAAACCGCACAGCGTCAATTAAAACTCTCGTCTCTAATGGCGAACGCCGGTTCTTCGCGAACGAAGCTTACCGAGGCGCTCTCTAGCCACCAGCAGATCAAAGTCAACAACGCGTGCGGCCCGGCAGGGAGCATCTTTATCGTTTACTAATACCAAGACTGTCGACTCGTCGCAACTAAACGGGATCGAGCGGAACCGGACGGCGTTAGCCGTCGCGGACTCACCTCTCCCTATATAAGCGCAACGGACCGAGTACGGGTTGCGAAACGCTAGTACGGGTCGCTCCCGGCTCGCTCGAACGGATACCGCCGACGCTCGCGCGGACTTATCGCACTTTTCGCCTTGGTCCCCGTCCGGGTCGAGTTCGAAATTTTGGAAATATTTTTTTTTTTGAAAATTTTTTTTTTTTTGGAAATTTTTTTTTTCTTTCAAATGTTCTCTCCGGCGCTCTCTGCTAAATTTTTGGATTTTTTTTTTTGAAAATTTTTTTTTCTTTCAAAAGTTCCGTCCAGCGCTCCCTGCTGAAATTTTTGGATTTTGGAAATTTTGTCTTTCGGGTGGCGCTGGATGTCGATCGAGCGCGCCGCCGTAGTCCAGCCGACCGCCCGCGCGCCGTCGCCGGCCGGGTAGCGCTCGGTACATTTCGCCCCGCTCGACGACGGGAGACTCGCGCTGTCGATCGAGCGCGCCGCCGGAGTCCAGCCGACCGCCCGCGCGCCGTCGCCGGCCGGGTAGCGCTCGGTACATTTCGCCCCGCTCGACGACGGGAGACTCGCGCTGTCGATCGAGCGCGCCGCCGGAGTCCAGCCGACCGCCCGCGCGCCGTCGCCGGCCGGGTAGCGCTCGGTAGATTTCGCCCCGCTCGACGACGGGAGACCCGCGCTGTCGATCGAGCGCGCCGCCGGAGTCCAGCCGACAGCCCGCGCGCCGTCGCCGGCCGGGTAGCGCTCGGTACATTTCGCCCCGCTCGACGACGGGAGACCCGCGCTGTCGATCGAGCGCGCCGCCGGAGTCCAGCCGACCGCGCTCGCGCCGTCAACGGCCCCATAAAAGATTTTCTTGAAATTTTCTTTTTCGCCTATAAGTCCCGGCCAGCGCTCTCTGCAAAATTTTAGAAATTTTTTTTTTTGAAAAATTTTTTTTTTGAAAATTTTTTTTTTTCTTTCAAAAGTTCCGTCCAGCGCTCTCTGCTGAAATTTTTGGATTTTGGAAATTTTGTCTTTCGGGTGGCGCTGGATGTCGATCGAGCGCGCCGCCGTAGTCCAGCCGACCGCCCGCGCGCCGTCGCCGGCCGGGTAGCGCTCGGTACATTTCGCCCCGCTCGACGACGGGAGACTCGCGCTGTCGATCGAGCGCGCCGCCGGAGTCCAGCCGACCGCCCGCGCGCCGTCGCCGGCCGGGTAGCGCTCGGTAGATTTCGCCCCGCTCGACGACGGGAGACCCGCGCTGTCGATCGAACGCGCCGCCGGAGTCCAGCCGACAGCCCGCGCGCCGTCGCCGGCCGGGTAGCGCTCGGTACATTTCGCCCCGCTCGACGACGGGAGACCCGCGCTGTCGATCGAGCGCGCCGCCGGAGTCCAGCCGACCGCGCTCGCGCCGTCAACGGCCCCATAAAAGATTTTCTTGAAATTTTCTTTTTCGCCTATAAGTCCCGGCCAGCGCTCTCTGCAAAATTTCAGAAATTTTTTTTTTTGAAAAATTTTTTTTTTGAAAATTTTTTTTTCTTTCAAAAGTTCCGTCCAGCGCTCTCTGCTGAAATTTTTGAATTTTGGAAATTTTGTCTTTCGGGTGGCGCTGGATGTCGATCGAGCGCGCCGCCGTAGTCCAGCCGACCGCCCGCGCGCCGTCGCCGGCCGGGTAGCGCTCGGTACATTTCGCCCCGCTCGACGACGGGAGACTCGCGCTGTCGATCGAGCGCGCCGCCGGAGTCCAGCCGACCGCCCGCGCGCCGTCGCCGGCCGGGTAGCGCTCGGTAGATTTCGCCCCGCTCGACGACGGGAGACCCGCGCTGTCGATCGAGCGCGCCGCCGGAGTCCAGCCGACAGCCCGCGCGCCGTCGCCGGCCGGGTAGCGCTCGGTACATTTCGCCCCGCTCGACGACGGGAGACCCGCGCTGTCGATCGAGCGCGCCGCCGGAGTCCAGCCGACCGCGCTCGCGCCGTCAACGGCCCCATAAAAGATTTTCTTGAAATTTTCTTTTTCGCCTATAAGTCCCGGCCAGCGCTCTCTGCAAAATTTTAGAAATTTTTTTTTTTGAAAAATTTTTTTTTTGAAAATTTTTTTTTTCTTTCAAAAGTTCCGTCCAGCGCTCTCTGCTGAAATTTTTGGATTTTGGAAATTTTGTCTTTCGGGTGGCGCTGGATGTCGATCGAGCGCGCCGCCGTAGTCCAGCCGACCGCCCGCGCGCCGTCGCCGGCCGGGTAGCGCTCGGTAGATTTCGCCCCGCTCGACGACGGGAGACCCGCGCTGTCGATCGAACGCGCCGCCGGAGTCCAGCCGACAGCCCGCGCGCCGTCGCCGGCCGGGTAGCGCTCGGTACATTTCGCCCCGCTCGACGACGGGAGACCCGCGCTGTCGATCGAGCGCGCCGCCGGAGTCCAGCCGACCGCGCTCGCGCCGTCAACGGCCCCATAAAAGATTTTCTTGAAATTTTCTTTTTCGCCTATAAGTCCCGGCCAGCGCTCTCTGCAAAATTTTAGAAATTTTTTTTTTTGAAAAATTTTTTTTTTGAAAATTTTTTTTTTCTTTCAAAAGTTCCGTCCAGCGCTCTCTGCTGAAATTTTTGGATTTTGGAAATTTTGTCTTTCGGGTGGCGCTGGATGTCGATCGAGCGCGCCGCCGTAGTCCAGCCGACCGCCCGCGCGCCGTCGCCGGCCGGGTAGCGCTCGGTAGATTTCGCCCCGCTCGACGACGGGAGACCCGCGCTGTCGATCGAACGCGCCGCCGGAGTCCAGCCGACAGCCCGCGCGCCGTCGCCGGCCGGGTAGCGCTCGGTACATTTCGCCCCGCTCGACGACGGGAGACCCGCGCTGTCGATCGAGCGCGCCGCCGGAGTCCAGCCGACCGCGCTCGCGCCGTCAACGGCCCCATAAAAGATTTTCTTGAAATTTTCTTTTTCGCCTATAAGTCCCGGCCAGCGCTCTCTGCAAAATTTTAGAAATTTTTTTTTTTGAAAAATTTTTTTTTTGAAAAATTTTTTTTTCTTTCAAAAGTTCCGTCCAGCGCTCTCTGCTGAAATTTTTGGATTTTGGAAATTTTGTCTTTCGGGTGGCGCTGGATGTCGATCGAGCGCGCCGCCGTAGTCCAGCCGACCGCCCGCGCGCCGTCGCCGGTCGGGTAGCGCTCGGTACATTTCGCCCCGCTCGACGACGGGAGACTCGCGCTGTCGATCGAGCGCGCCGCCGGAGTCCAGCCGACCGCCCGCGCGCCGTCGCCGGCCGGGTAGCGCTCGGTAGATTTCGCCCCGCTCGACGACGGGAGACCCGCGCTGTCGATCGAGCGCGCCGCCGGAGTCCAGCCGACAGCCCGCGCGCCGTCGCCGGCCGGGTAGCGCTCGGTACATTTCGCCCCGCTCGACGACGGGAGACTCGCGCTGTCGATCGAGCGCGCCGCCGGAGTCCAGCCGACCGCGCTCGCGCCGTCAACGGCCCCATAAAAGATTTTCTTGAAATTTTCTTTTTCGCCTATAAGTCCCGGCCAGCGCTCTCTGCAAAATTTCAGAAATTTTTTTTTTTGAAAAATTTTTTTTTTGAAAAATTTTTTTTTCTTTCAAAAGTTCCGTCCAGCGCTCTCTGCTGAAATTTTTGAAATTTTTTGTCTTCGAGCGGGGAAATATACCGATCGCCACCCGTCCGTCGGCGCGGAGCGGGAGTAGAGAGCGCTCACCGGGCGGCCGGCCTG
>CAXIES010000099.1:50000-51489 GCA_964023965.1 Melinopterus prodromus
GGCAGTCGGAAATTTGCCCTCTTTCAGGCATCTGTTATACAGGTCTAGTAACACTTTGTGATTGTGTTTCCACAAGCACTGCACGTGTTCCGCTCTGATACCATCCTCTCCGGGGGCCTTCTTCCGTTTGACAGTTTCGAGTGCACTCTGCACCTCGTCTTTATCAAAGTCCGGCTCCCTTCGTGGATTATCATAATTCACCTCGGCGACTCCCCCGTCTTCGCTATCTGGCACCAGTACCTTTAGCACTTCGGTCATGGTTGAGCTCCAATCCGATGTTTCAACGCCACCCCCACTCACTACAACACTTCTAAACACGTCTCCAACTCTAAGTTTATCTCTAGCTATCCTGTACGGTATGCCCCATGGATTTTGGTCAGCTTGCTTTCGAACAAATTGTTTCCAATCGTTCAGCTTGGACTCATACACATGTGTTTTATAAGCGGCCCTTGCGTCCGTGTAAGTCTCTTTCAACTGCTCGAGCAACTCGTCGGTGAAGCCGTGTCTTCTACCGTACTGCAAATCCTTACGCTTGCGTCTGACTTTCGCACGTTCGTCGCGAAGGTCCCGTCCCCACCACTGCGGTTTGACTTTCCGTCTCTTCCTCGACGGAGTGACGGCCTTCGTTATCTGTTCTAAAGTAACAGCGATTCTTTCTACCATCTCATCGAGACTGCACCTAAGTGACATCTCTCTCCTGACCGGACCGGGGAATTTGTCTTTGACAAGACGTTCGAACTCTACCCAGTCGGTCTTGTTGATATCTAGGAACTCGGTTTGCCCGCCATCGTCTGCTCTGCCGTTGTTGTCACCAGTGCGGAAGAGAACACATCGGTGATCCGACGATGTCTCCTCACGCACGGTCCATTCCGACACCCAACTAAGCGCTCTGCTGTTCGCAATCGTCAGATCGATATTGGACTCACCGTTCAACGTGGAGAATGTATAGAGATTATCCGGCTCGTTAATCACATAAACGTCACTATTTAGAATGTATTCCTGAAGGACCTGTCCGCTCCTGTCAAGAGTCTCGTCAAACCACATTGGGGACCTTGCGTTTGCATCAATCCCTATTATGATCTTATTTGCACCGAGTTTGCCTAGCACCTCTTCAATCTTGCCAATGGCAACCTCTATCTCAACACCAAATCTACTATACACAGACGCCAGACACCACTTTTCACCGCCATATTCCATTACCGCACAAGCACAGCACTCATCCGTGATAGATGTTACCTGAGTGACAACCACATCATCATTTAGCACCACAATGGCTGCCGCGAACACACCAGCCTCAGCATGAACAGTTCGGGCTCTAGCACCCAGTCCTCTAATGGCACCCATCGCTACATAAGGTTCTTGAAGCAACATTACATCGACATCAAGCCTTAGTGCAACCTCTAGCAGTTCAACCATCACAGTCTTAGACCGTGCACAATTTAGTTGCAATATGTTAAGATTAACCATCGTAGTCAATCTTATCAACGAG
>CAXIES010000100.1:0-51987 GCA_964023965.1 Melinopterus prodromus
AACCCAACTAAAAGTCCGGGTAAAAAATACGAACCCAACTAAAAAGTCCGGGTAAAATTACGAACCCAAGTGAAACTCCGGGTAAAATTACGAACCCAACTAAAACTCCGGGTAAAATTACGAACCCAACTAAAAGTCCGGGTAAAAAATACGAACCCAACTAAAAAGTCCGGGTAAAATTACGAACCCAACTAAAAGTCCGGGTAAAAAATACGAACCCAACTAAAAAGTCCGGGTAAAATTACGAACCCAAGTAAAACTCCGGGTAAAATTACGAACCCAACTAAAACTCCGGGTAAAATTACGAACCCAACTAAAAAGTCCGGGTAAAATTACGAACCCAAATAAAAAGTCCGGGTAAAATTACAAACCCAACTAAAACTCCGGGTAAAATTACGAACTCAACTAAAACTCCGGGTAAAATTACGAACCCAACTAAAACTCCGGGTAAAATTACGAACCCAACTAAAAGTCCGGGTAAAAAATACGAACCCAACTAAAAAGTCCGGGTAAAATTACGAACCCAACTAAAACTCCGGGTAAAATTACGAACCCAACTAAAACTCCGGGTAAAATTACGAACGCAACTAAAACTCGGGGTAAAATTACGAACCCAACTAAAACTCCGGGTAAAATTACGAACCCAACTAAAAAGTCCGGGTAAAATTACGAACCCAACTAAAACTCCGGGTAAAAAAATACGAACCCAACTAAAACTCCGGGCAAAAATACTAACCCAACTAAAAAGTCCGGGTAAAAAATACGAACCCAATTAAAACTCCGGGTAAAAATACGAACCCAACTAAAACTCCGGGTAAAAATACGAACCCAACTAAAACTCCGGGTAAAAAATACGGACCCAACTAAAACTCCGGGTAAAAATACGAACCCAACTAAAACTCCGGGTAAAAATACGAACCCAACTAAAACTCCGGGCAAAAATACTAACCCAACTAAAAAGTCCGGGTAAAAAATGCAAACCCAACTAAAACTCCGGGTATAAATACGAACCCAACTAAAACTCCGGGTAAAAATACGAACCCAACTAAAACTCCGGGTAAAAAATACGAACCCAACTAAAACTCCGGGTAAAAAATACAAACCCAACTAAAAAGTCCGGTAAAAAATATGAACCCAACTAATACTGCGGGTAAAATTACCAACACAACTAAAACTCCGGGTAAAAATACGAACCCAACTAAAACTCCGGGTAAAAAATACGAACCCAACTAAAACTCCGGGTAAAAAATACGAACCCAACTAAAACTCCGGGTAAAATTACGAACCCAACTAAAAGTCCGGGTAAAAAATACGAACCCAACTAAAAAGTCCGGGTAAAATTACGAACCCAACTAAAACTCCGGGTAAAATTACGAACCCAACTAAAACTCCGGGTAAAAATACGAACCCAACTAAAACTCCGGGTAAAAAATACGAACCCAACTAAAACTCCGGGTAAAAAATACAAACCCAACTAAAAAGTCCGGTAAAAAATATGAACCCAACTAAAACGGCGGGTAAAATTACCAACACAACTAAAACTCCGGGTAAAAATACGAACCCAACTAAAACTCCGGGTAAAAAATACGAACCCAACTAAAAAGTCCGGGTAAAAAATGCAAACCCAACTAAAAAGTCCGGTAAAAAATATGAACCCAACTAAAACTGCGGGTAAAATTACCAACACAACTAAAACTCCGGGTAAAAATACGAACCCAACTAAAACTCCGGGTAAAAAATACGAACCCAACTAAAACTCCGGGTAAAAAATACGAACCCAACTAAAACTCCGGGTAAAATTACGAACCCAACTAAAAGTCCGGGTAAAAAATACGAACCCAACTAAAAAGTCCGGGTAAAATTACGAACCCAACTAAAACTCCGGGTAAAATTACGAACCCAACTAAAACTCCGGGTATAAAATACGAACCCAACTAAAAAGTCCGGGTAAAATTACGAACCCAACTAAAAAGTCCGGGTTAAATTACGAACCCAACTAAAACTCCGGGTAAAATTACGAACTCAACTAAAACTCCGGGTAAAATTACGAACCCAACTAAAACTCCGGGTAAAATTACGAACCCAACTAAAAGTCCGGGTAAAAAATACGAACCCAACTAAAAAGTCCGGGTAAAATTACGAACCCAACTAAAACTCCGGGTAAAATTACGAACCCAACTAAAACTCCGGGTAAAATTACGAACCCAAGTAAAACTCCGGGTAAAATTACGAACCCAACTAAAACTCCGGGTAAAATTACGAACCCAACTAAAACTCTGGGTAAAATTACGAACCCAACTAAAAGTCCGGGTAAAAATACGAACCCAACTAAAAAGTCCGGGTAACTCAAGACTCCGGGTAAAATTACGAACCTAACTAAAACTCCGGGTAAAATTACGAACCCAACTAAAAGTCCGGGTAAAAAATACGAACCCAACTAAAAGGTCCGGGTAAAATTACGAACCCAACTAAAACTCCGGGTAAAATTATGAACCCAACTAAAATTCCGGGTAAAAAATTCGAACCCAACTAAAAAGTCCGGGTAAAATTACGAACCCAACTAAAACTCCGGGTAAAATTACGAACCCAACTAAAAAGTCCGGGTAAAATTACGAACCCAACTAAAAAGTCCGGGTAAAATTACGAACCCAACTAAAAAGTCCGGGTAAAATTACGAACCCAACTAAAACTCCGGGTAAAATTACGAACTCAACTAAAACTCCGGGTAAAAATACGAACCCAACTAAAACTCCGGGTAAAAGATACGAACCCAATTAAAACTCCGGGTAAAAAATACGAACCCAACTAAAACTCCGGGTAAAATTACGAACCCAATTAAAAAGTCCGGGTAAAATTACGAACCCAACTAAAACTCCGGGTAAAAAATACGAACCCAACTAAAAAGTCCGGGTAAAATTACGAACCCAAGTAAAACTCCGGGTAAAATTACGAACCCAACTAAAACTCCGGGTAAAATTACGAACCCAACTAAAAGTCCGGGTAAAAAATACGAACCCAACTAAAAAGTCCGGGTAAAATTACGAACCCAGGTGAAACTCCGGGTAAAATTACGAACCCAACTAAAACTCCGGGTAAAATTACGAACCCAACTAAAAGTCCGGGTAAAAAATACGAACCCAAGTAAAAAGTCCGGTTAAAATTACGAACCCAACTAAAAGTCCGGGTAAAAAATACGAACCCAACTAAAAAGTCCGGGTAAAAAATACGAACCCAATTAAAACTCCGGGTAAAAATACGAACCCAACTAAAACTCCGGGTAAAAATACGAACCCAACTAAAACTCCGGGTAAAAAATACGGACCCAACTAAAACTCCGGGTAAAAATACGAACCCAACTAAAACTCCGGGTAAAAATACGAACCCAACTAAAACTCCGGGCAAAAATACTAACCCAACTAAAAAGTCCGGGTAAAAAATGCGAACCCAACTAAAACTCCGGGTATAAATACGAACCCAACTAAAACTCCGGGTAAAAATACGAACCCAACTAAAACTCCGGGTAAAAAATACGAACCCAACTAAAACTCCGGGTAAAAAATACAAACCCAACTAAAAAGTCCGGTAAAAAATATGAACCCAACTAAAACTGCGGGTAAAAT
This sequence comes from Melinopterus prodromus, assembly GCA_964023965.1. NCBI lineage: Eukaryota > Metazoa > Arthropoda > Insecta > Coleoptera > Scarabaeidae > Melinopterus > Melinopterus prodromus. Next base: position 3,621 of record CAXIES010000100.1, read on the forward strand.
TACCAACACAACTAAAACTCCGGGTAAAAATACGAACCCAACTAAAACTCCGGGTAAAAAATACGAACCCAACTAAAACTCCGGGTAAAAAATACGAACCCAACTAAAACTCCGGGTAAAATTACGAACCCAACTAAAAGTCCGGGTAAAAAATACGAACCCAACTAAAAAGTCCGGGTAAAATTACGAACCCAACTAAAACTCCGGGTAAAATTACGAACCCAACTAAAACTCCGGGTATAAAATACGAACCCAACTAAAAAGTCCGGGTAAAATTACGAACCCAACTAAAAAGTCCGGGTAAAATTACGAACCCAACTAAAACTCCGGGTAAAATTACGAACTCAACTAAAACTCCGGGTAAAATTACGAACCCAACTAAAACTCCGGGTAAAATTACGAACCCAACTAAAAGTCCGGGTAAAAAATACGAACCCAACTAAAAAGTCCGGGTAAAATTACGAACCCAACTAAAACTCCGGGTAAAATTACGAACCCAACTAAAACTCCGGGTAAAATTACGAACCCAAGTAAAACTCCGGGTAAAATTACGAACCCAACTAAAACTCCGGGTAAAATTACGAACCCAACTAAAACTCCGGGTAAAATTACGAACCCAACTAAAAGTCCGGGTAAAAATACGAACCCAACTAAAAAGTCCGGGTAACTCAAGACTCCGGGTAAAATTACGAACCCAACTAAAACTCCGGGTAAAATTACAAACCCAACTAAAAAGTCCGGGTAAAATTACGAACCCAACTAAAAAGTCCGGGTAAAATTACGAACCCAACTAAAAAGTCCGGGTAAAATTACGAACCCAACTAAAACTCCGGGTAAAATTACGAGCTCAACTAAAACTCCGGGTAAAAATACGAACCCAACTAAAACTCCGGGTAAAAGATACGATCCCAATTAAAACTCCGGGTAAAAAATACTAACCCAACTAAAACTCCGGGTAAAATTACGAACCCAACTAAAAGTCCGGGTAAAAAATACGAACCCAACTAAAAAGTCCTGTAAAATTACGAACCCAACTAAAACTTCATGTAAAAAATACGAACCCAACTAAAAAGTCCGGGTAAAATTAAGAACCCAAGTAAAACTCCGGGTAAAATTACGAACCTAACTAAAACTCCGGGTAAAATTACGAACCCAACTAAAAGTCCGGGTAAAAAATACGAACCCAACTAAAAAGTCCGGGTAAAATTACGAACCCAACTAAAAGTCCGGGTAAAAAATACGAACCCAACTAAAAAGTCCGAGTAAAATTACGAACCCAAGTGAAACTCCGGGTAAAATTACGAACCCAACTAAAACTCCGGGTAAAATTACGAACCCAACTAAAAGTCCGGGTAAAAAATACGAACCCAACTAAAAAGTCCGGGTAAAATTACGAACCAACTAAAAGTCCGGGTAAAAAATACGAACCCAACTAAAAAGTCCGGGTAAAATTACGAACCCAAGTAAAACTCCGGGTAAAATTACGAACCCAACTAAAACTCCGGGTAAAATTACGAACCCAACTAAAAAGTCCGGGTAAAATTACGAACCCAAATAAAAAGTCCGGGTAAAATTACGAACCCAACTAAAACTCCGGGTAAAATTACGAACTCAACTAAAACTCCGGGTAAAATTACGAACCCAACTAAAACTCCGGGTAAAATTACGAACCCAACTAAAACTCCGGGTAAAAAATACGAACCCAACTAAAAAGTCCGGGTAAAATTACGAACCCAACTAAAACTCCGGGTAAAATTACGAACATAACTAAAACTCCGGGTAAAATTACGAACCCAACTAAAACTCCGGGTAAAATTACGAACCCAACTAAAAGTCCGGGTAAAAAATACGAACCCAACTAAAAAGTCCGGGTAAAATTACGAACCCAACTAAAAGTCCGGGTAAAAAATACGAACCCAACTAAAAAGTCCGGGTAAAATTACGAACCCAAGTAAAACTCCGGGTAAAATTACGAACCCAACTAAAACTCCGGGTAAAATTACGAACCCAACTAAAAAGTCCGGGTAAAATTACGAACCCAAATAAAAAGTCCGGGTAAAATTACAAACCCAACTAAAACTCCGGGTAAAATTACGAACTCAACTAAAACTCCGGGTAAAATTACGAACCCAACTAAAACTCCGGGTAAAATTACGAACCCAACTAAAAGTCCGGGTAAAAAATACGAACCCAACTAAAAAGTCCGGGTAAAATTACGAACCCAACTAAAACTCCGGGTAAAATTACGAACCCAACTAAAACTCCGGGTAAAATTACGAACGCAACTAAAACTCGGGGTAAAATTACGAACCCAACTAAAACTCCGGGTAAAATTACGAACCCAACTAAAAAGTCCGGGTAAAATTACGAACCCAACTAAAACTCCGGGTAAAAAATACGAACCAAACAAAAAAGTCCGGGTAACATTTAGAACCCAACTAAAACTCCGGGTAAAAAAATACGAACCCAACTAAAACTCCGGGCAAAAATACTAACCCAACTAAAAAGTCCGGGTAAAAAATACGAACCCAATTAAAACTCCGGGTAAAAATACGAACCCAGCTAAAACTCCGGGTAAAAATACGAACCCAACTAAAACTCCGGGTAAAAAATACGGACCCAACTAAAACTCCGGGTAAAAATACGAACCCAACTAAAACTCCGGGTAAAAATACGAACCCAACTAAAACTCCGGGCAAAAATACTAACCCAACTAAAAAGTCCGGGTAAAAAATGCAAACCCAACTAAAACTCCGGGTATAAATACGAACCCAACTAAAACTCCGGGTAAAAATACGAACCCAACTAAAACTCCGGGTAAAAAATACGAACCCAACTAAAACTCCGGGTAAAAAATACAAACCCAACTAAAAAGTCCGGTAAAAAATATGAACCCAACTAAAACGGCGGGTAAAATTACCAACACAACTAAAACTCCGGGTAAAAATACGAACCCAACTAAAACTCCGGGTAAAAAATACGAACCCAACTAAAACTCCGGGTAAAAAATACGAACCCAACTAAAACTCCGGGTAAAATTACGAACCCAACTAAAAGTCCGGGTAAAAAATACGAACCCTACTAAAAAGTCCGGGTAAAATTACGAACCCAACTAAAACTCCCGGTAAAATTACGAACCCAACTAAAACTCCGGGTATAAAATACGAACCCAACTAAAAAGTCCGGGTAAAATTACGAACCCAACCAAAAAGTCCGGGTAAAATTACGAACCCAACTAAAACTCCGGGTAAAATTACGAACTCAACTAAAACTCCGGGTAAAATTACGAACCCAACTAAAACTCCGGGTAAAATTACGAACCCAACTAAAAGTCCGGGTAAAAAATACGAACCCAACTAAAAAGTCCGGGTAAAATTACGAACCCAACTAAAACTCCGGGTAAAATTACGAACCCAACTAAAACTCCGGGTAAAATTACGAACGGAAGTAAAACTCCGGGTAAAATTACGAACCCAACTAAAACTCCGGGTAAAATTACGAACCCAACTAAAACTCCGGGTAAAATTACGAACCCAACTAAAAGTCCGGGTAAAAATACGAACCCAACTAAAAAGTCCGGGTAACTCAAGACTCCGGGTAAAATTACGAACCCAACTAAAACTCCGGGTAAAATTACGAACCCAACTAAAAGTCCGGGTAAAAAATACGAACCCAACTAAAAGGTCCGGGTAAAATTACGAACCCAACTAAAACTCCGGGTAAAATTATGAACCCAACTAAAAGTCCGGGTAAAAAATTCGAACCCAACTAAAAAGTCCGGGTAAAATTACGAACCCAACTAAAACTCCGGGTAAAATTACGAACCCAACTAAAAAGTCCGGGTAAAATTACGAACCCAACTAAAAAGTCCGGGTAAAATTACGAACCCAACTAAAAAGCCCGGGTAAAATTACGAACCCAACTAAAACTCCGGGTAAAATTACGAACTCAACTAAAACTCCGGGTAAAAATACGAACCCAACTAAAACTCCGGGTAAAAGATACGAACCCAATTAAAACTCCGGGTAAAAAATACGAACCCAACTAAAACTCCGGGGAAAATTACGAACCCAATTAAAAAGTCCGGGTAAAATTACGAACCCAACTAAAACTCCGGGTAAAAAATACGAACCCAACTAAAAAGTCCGGGTAAAATTACGAACCCAAGTAAAACTCCGGGTAAAATTACGAACCCAACTAAAACTCCGGGTAAAATTACGAACCCAACTAAAAGTCCGGGTAAAAAATACGAACCCAACTAAAAAGTCCGGGTAAAATTACGAACCCAGGTGAAACTCCGGGTAAAATTACGAACCCAACTAAAACTCCGGGTAAAATTACGAACCCAACTAAAAGTCCGGGTAAAAAATACGAACCCAACTAAAAAGTCCGGTTAAAATTACGAACCCAACTAAAAGTCCGGGTAAAAAATACGAACCCAACTAAAAAGTCCGGGTAAAAAATACGAACCCAATTAAAACTCCGGGTAAAAATACGAACCCAACTAAAACTCCGGGTAAAAAATACGAACCCAACTAAAACTCCGGGTAAAATTACGAACCCAACTAAAAGTCCGGGTAAAAAATACGAACCCAACTAAAAAGTCCGAGTAAAATTACGAACCCAACTAAAACTCCGGGTAAAATTACGAACCCAACTAAAACTCCGGGTATAAAATACGAACCCAACTAAAAAGTCCGGGTAAAATTACGAACCCAACTAAAAAGTCCGGGTAAAATTACGAACCAAACTAAAACTCCGGGTAAAATTACGAACTCAACTAAAACTCCGGGTAAAATTACGAACCCAACTAAAACTCCGGGTAAAATTACGAACCCAACTAAAAGTCCGGGTAAAAAATACGAACCCAACTAAAAAGTCCGGGTAAAATTACGAACCCAACTAAAACTCCGGGTAAAATTACGAACCCAACTAAAACTCCGGGTAAAATTACGAACCCAAGTAAAACTCCGGGTAAAATTACGAACCCAACTAAAACTCCGGGTAAAATTACGAACCCAACTAAAACTCCGGGTAAAATTACGAACCCAACTAAAACTCCGGGTAAAATTACGAACCCAACTAAAACTCCGGGTAAAATTACGAACCCAACTAAAAGTCCGGGTAAAAAATACGAACCCAACTAAAAGGTCCGGGAAAAATTACGAACCCAACTAAAACTCCGGGTAAAATTATGAACCCAACAAAAAGTCCGGGTAAAAAATTCGAACCCAACTAAAAAGTCCGGGTAAAATTACGAACCCAACTAAAACTCCGGGTAAAATTACGAACCCAACTAAAAAGTCCGGGTAAAATTACGAACCCAACTAAAAAGTCCGGGTAAAATTACGAACCCAACTAAAAAGTCCGGGTAAAATTACGAACCCAACTAAAACTCCGGGTAAAATTACGAGCTCAACTAAAACTCCGGGTAAAAATACGAACCCAACTAAAACTCCGGGTAAAAGATACGATCCCAATTAAAACTCCGGGTAAAAAATACTAACCCAACTAAAACTCCGGGTAAAATTACGAACCCAACTAAAAGTCCGGGTAAAAAATACGAACCCAACTAAAAAGTCCGGTAAAATTACGAACCCAACTAAAACTCCATGTAAAAAATACGAACCCAACTAAAAAGTCCGGGTAAAATTAAGAACCCAAGTAAAACTCCGGGTAAAATTACGAACCTAACTAAAACTCCGGGTAAAATTACGAACCCAACTAAAAGTCCGGGTAAAAAATACGAACCCAACTAAAAAGTCCGGGTAAAATTACAAACCCAACTAAAAGTCCGGGTAAAAAATACGAACCCAACTAAAAAGTCCGGGTAAAATTACGAACCCAAGTGAAACTCCGGGTAAAATTACGAACCCAACTAAAACTCCGGGTAAAATTACGAACCCAACTAAAAGTCCGGGTAAAAAATACGAACCCAACTAAAAAGTCCGGGTAAAATTACGAACCCAACTAAAAGTCCGGGTAAAAAATACGAACCCAACTAAAAAGTCCGGGTAAAATTACGAACCCAAGTGAAACTCCGGGTAAAATTACGAACCCAACTAAAACTCCGGGTAAAATTACGAACCCAACTAAAAGTCCGGGTAAAAAATACGAACTCAACTAAAAAGTCCGGGTAAAATTACGAACCCAACTAAAAGTCCGGGTAAAAAATACGAACCCAACTAAAAAGTCCGGGTAAAATTACGAACCCAAGTAAAACTCCGGGTAAAATTACGAACCCAACTAAAACTCCGGGTAAAATTACGAACCCAACTAAAAAGTCCGGGTAAAATTACGAACCCAAATAAAAAGTCCGGGTAAAATTACAAACCCAACTAAAACTCCGGGTAAAATTACGAACTCAACTAAAACTCCGGGTAAAATTACGAACCCAACTAAAACTCCGGGTAAAATTACGAACCCAACTAAAAGTCCGGGTAAAAAATACGAACCCAACTAAAAAGTCCGGGTAAAATTACGAACCCAACTAAAACTCCGGGTAAAATTACGAACCCAACTAAAACTCCGGGTAAAATTACGAACGCAACTAAAACTCGGGGTAAAATTACGAAGCCAACTAAAACTCCGGGTAAAATTACGAACCCAACTAAAAAGTCCGGGTAAAATTACGAATCCAACTAAAACTCCGGGTAAAAAATACGAACCAAACAAAAAAGTCCGGGTAACATTTAGAACCCAACTAAAACTCCGGTTAAAAAAATACGAACCCAACTAAAACTCCGGGCAAAAATACTAACCCAACTAAAAAGTCCGGGTAAAAAATACGAACCCAATTAAAACTCCGGGTAAAAATATGAACCCAACTAAAACTCCGGGTAAAAATACGAACCCAACTAAAACTCCGGGTAAAAAATACGGACCCAACTAAAACTCCGGGTAAAAATACGAACCCAACTAAAACTCCGGGTAAAAATACGAACCCAACTAAAACTCCGGGCAAAAATACTAACCCAACTAAAAAGTCCGGGTAAAAAATGCAAACCCAACTAAAACTCCGGGTATAAATACGAACCCAACTAAAACTCCGGGTAAAAATACGAACCCAACTAAAACTCCGTGTAAAAAATACGAACCCAACTAAAACTCCGGGTAAAAAATACAAACCCAACTAAAAAGTCCGGTAAAAAATATGAACCCAACTAAAACTGCGGGTAAAATTACCAACACAACTAAAACTCCGGGTAAAAATACGAACCCAACTAAAACTCTGGGTAAAAAATACGAACCCAACTAAAACTCCGGGTAAAAAATACGAACCCAACTAAAACTCCGGGTAAAATTACGAACCCAACTAAAAGTCCGGGTAAAAAATACGAACCCAACTAAAAAGTCCGGGTAAAATTACGAACCCAACTAAAACTCCGGGTAAAATTACGAACCCAACTAAAACTCCGGGTATAAAATACGAACCCAACTAAAAAGTCCGGGTAAAATTACGAACCCAACTAAAAAGTCCGGGTAAAATTACGAACCCAACTAAAACTCCGGGTAAAATTACGAACTCAACTAAAACTACGGGTAAAATTACGAACCCAACTAAAACTCCGGGTAAAATTACGAACCCAACTAAAACTCCGGGTAAAATTACGAACCCAACTAAAAGTCCGGGTAAAAAATACGAACCCAACTAAAAAGTCCGGGTAAAATTACGAACTCAACTAAAACTCCGGGTAAAATTACGAACCCAACTAAAACTCCGGGTAAAATTACGAACCCAAGTAAAACTCCGGGTAAAATTACGAACCCAACTAAAACTCCGGGTAAAATTACGAACCCAACTAAAACTCCGGGTAAAATTACGAACCCAACTAAAACTCCGGGTAAAATTACGAACACAACTAAAAGTCCGGGTAAAAAATACGAACCCAACTAAAAGGTCCGGGTAAAATTACGAACCCAACTAAAACTCCGGGTAAAATTATGAACCCAACAAAAAGTCCGGGTAAAAAATTCGAACCCAACTAAAAAGTCCGGGTAAAATTAAGAACCCAACTAAAACTCCGGGTAAAATTACGAACCCAACTAAAAAGTCCGGGTAAAATTACGAACCCAACTAAAAAGTCCGGGTAAAATTACGAACCCAACTAAAAAGTCCGGGTAAAATTACGAACCCAACTAAAACTCCGGGTAAAATTACGAGCTCAACTAAAACTTCGGGTAAAAATACGAACCCAACTAAAACTCCGGGTAAAAGATACGATCCCAATTAAAACTCCGGGTAAAAAATACTAACCCAACTAAAACTCCGGGTAAAATTACGAACCCAACTAAAAGTCCGGGTAAAAAATACGAACCCAACTAAAAAGTCCGGTAAAATTACGAACCCAACTAAAACTCCATGTAAAAAATACGAACCCAACTAAAAACTCCGGGTAAAATTACGAACCTAACTAAAACTCCGGGTAAAATTACGAACCCAACTAAAAGTCCGGGTAAAAAATACGAACCCAACTAAAAAGTCCGGGTAAAATTCCGAACCCAACTAAAAGTCCGGGTAAAAAATACGAACCCAACTAAAAAGTCCGGGTAAAATTACGAACCCAAGTGAAACTCCGGGTAAAATTACGAACCCAACTAAAACTCCGGGTAAAATTACGAACCAAACTAAAAGTCCGGGTAAAAAATACGAACCCAACTAAAAAGTCCGGGTAAATTTACGAACCCAACTAAAAGTCCGGGTAAAAAATACGAACCCAACTAAAAAGTCCTTGTAAAATTACGAACCCAAGTAAAACTCCGGGTAAAATTACGAACCCAACTAAAACTCCGGGTAAAATTACGAACCCAACTAAAAAGTCCGGGTAAAATTACGAACCCAAATAAAAAGTCCGGGTAAAATTACGAACCCAACTAAAACTCCGGGTAAAATTACGAACTCAACTAAAACTCCGGGTAAAATTACGAACCCAACTAAAACTCCGGGTAAAATTACGAACCCAACTAAAACTCCGGGTAAAAAATACGAACCCAACTAAAAAGTCCGGGTAAAATTACGAACCCAACTAAAACTCCGGGTAAAATTACGAACATAACTAAAACTCCGGGTAAAATTACGAACCCAACTAAAACTCCGGGTAAAATTACGAACCCAACTAAAAGTCCGGGTAAAAAATACGAACCCAACTAAAAAGTCCGGGTAAAATTACGAACCCAACTAAAAGTCCGGGTAAAAAATACGAACCCAACTAAAAAGTCCGGGTAAAATTACGAACCCAAGTGAAAGTCCGGATAAAATTACGAACCCAACTAAAACTCCGGGTAAAATTACGAACCCAACTAAAAGTCCGGGTAAAAAATACGAACCCAACTAAAAAGTCCGGGTAAAATTACGAACCCAACTAAAAGTCCGGGTAAAAAATACGAACCCAACTAAAAAGTCCGGGTAAAATTACGAACCCAAGTAAAACTCCGGGTAAAATTACGAACCCAACTAAAACTCCGGGTAAAATTACGAACCCAACTAAAAAGTCCGGGTAAAATTACGAACCCAAATAAAAAGTCCGGGTAAAATTACAAACCCAACTAAAACTCCGGGTAAAATTACGAACTCAACTAAAACTCCGGGTAAAATTACGAACCCAACTAAAACTACGGGTAAAATTACGAACCCAACTAAAAGTCCGGGTAAAAAATACGAACCCAACTAAAAAGTCCGGGTAAAATTACGAACCCAACTAAAACTCCGGGTAAAATTACGAACGCAACTAAAACTCGGGGTAAAAGTACGAACCCAACTAAAACTCCGGGTAAAATTACGAACCCAACTAAAAAGTCCGGGTAAAATTACGAACCCAACTAAAACTCCGGGTAAAAAATACGAACCAAACAAAAAAGTCCGGGTAACATTTAGAACCCAACTAAAACTCCGGGTAAAAAAATACGAACCCAACTAAAACTCCGGGCAAAAATACTAACCCAACTAAAAAGTCCGGGTAAAAAATACAAACCCAATTAAAACTCCGGGTAAAAATACGAACCCAACTAAAACTCCGGGTAAAAATACGAACCCAACTAAAACTCCGGGTAAAAAATACGGACCCAACTAAAACTCCGGGTAAAAATACGAACCCAACTAAAACTCCGGGTAAAAATACGAACCCAACTAAAACTCCGGGCAAAAATACTAACCCAACTAAAAAGTCCGGGTAAAAAATGCAAACCCAACTAAAACTCCGGGTATAAATACGAACCCAACTAAAACTCCGGGTAAAAATACGAATCCAACTAAATCTCCGGGTAAAAAATACGAACCCAACTAAAACTCCGGGTAAAAAATACAAACCCAACTAAAAAGTCCGGTAAAAAATATGAACCCAACTAAAACTGCGGGTAAAATTACCAACACAACTAAAACTCCGGGTAAAAATACGAACCCAACTAAAACTCCGGGTAAAAAATACGAACCCAACTAAAACTCCGGGTAAAAAATACGAACCCAACTAAAACTCCGGGTAAAATTACGAACCCAACTAAAAGTCCGGGTAAAAAATACGAACCCAACTAAAAAGTCCGGGTAAAATTACGAACCCAACTAAAACTCCGGGTAAAATTACGAACCCAACTAAAACTCCGGGTATAAAATACGAACCCAACTAAAAAGTCCGGGTAAAATTACGAACCCAACTAAAAAGTCCGGGTAAAATTACGAACCCAACTAAAACTCCGGGTAAAATTACGAACTCAACTAAAACTCCGGGTAAAATTACGAACCCAACTAAAACTCCGGGTAAAATTACGAACCCAAGTAAAAGTCCGGGTAAAAAATACGAACCCAACTAAAAAGTCCGGGTAAAATTACGAACCCAACTAAAACTCCGGGTAAAATTACGAACCCAACTAAAACTCCGGGTAAAATTGCGAACCCAAGTAAAACTCCGGGTAAAATTACGAACCCAACTAAAACTCCGGGTAAAATTACGAACCCAACTAAAACTCCGGGTAAAATTACGAACCCAACTAAAAGTCCGGGTAAAAATACGAACCCAACTAAAAAGTCCGGGTAACTCAAGACTCCGGGTAAAATTACGAACCCAACTAAAACTCCGGGTAAAATTACGAACCCAACTAAAAGTCCGGGTAAAAAATACGAACCCAACTAAAAGGTCCGGGTAAAATTACGAACCCAACTAAAACTCCGGGTAAAATTATGAACCCAACTAAAAGTCCGGGTAAAAAATTCGAACCCAACTAAAAAGTCCGGGTAAAATTACGAACCCAACTAAAACTCCGGGTAAAATTACGAACCCAACTAAAAAGTCCGGGTAAAATTACGAACCCAACTAAAAAGTCCGGGTAAAATTACGAACCCAACTAAAAAGTCCGGGTAAAATTACGAACCCAACTAAAACTCCGGGTAAAATTACGAACTCAACTAAAACTCCGGGTAAAAATACGAACCCAACTAAAACTCCGGGTAAAAGATACGAACCCAATTAAAACTCCGGGTAAAAAATACGAACCCAACTAAAACTCCGGGTAAAATTACGAACCCAATTAAAAAGTCCGGGTAAAATTACGAACCCAAGTAAAACTCCGGGTAAAAAATACGAACCCAACTAAAAAGTCCGGGTAAAATTACGAACCCAAGTAAAACTCCGGGTAAAATTACGAACCCAACTAAAACTCCGGGTAAAATTACGAACCCAACTAAAAGTCCGGGTAAAAAATACGAACCCAACTAAAAAGTCCGGGTAAAATTACGAACCCAGGTGAAACTCCGGGTAAAATTACGAACCCAACTAAAACTCCGGGTAAAATTACGAACCCAACTAAAAGTCCGGGTAAAAAATACGAACCCAACTAAAAGTCCGGGTAAAAAATACGAACCCAACTAAAAAGTCCGGGTAAAAAATACGAACCCAATTAAAACTCCGGGTAAAAATACGAACCCAACTAAAACTCCGGGTAAAAATACGAACCCAACTAAAACTCCGGGTAAAAAATACGGACCCAACTAAAACTCCGGGTAAAAATACGAACCCAACTAAAACTCCGGGTAAAAATACGAACCCAACTAAAACTCCGGGCAAAAATACTAACACAACTAAAAAGTCCGGGTAAAAAATGCGAACCCAACTAAAACTCCGGGTATAAATACGAACCCAACTAAAACTCCGGGTAAAAATACGAACCCAACTAAAACTCCGGGTAAAAAATACGAACCCAACTAAAACTCCGGGTAAAAAATACAAACCCAACTAAAAAGTCCGGTAAAAAATATGAACCCAACTAAAACTGCGGGTAAAATTACCAACACAACTAAAACTCCGGGTAAAAATACGAACCCAACTAAAACTCCGGGTAAAAAATACGAACCCACCTAAAACTCCGGGTAAAAAATACGAACCCAACTAAAACTCCGGGTAAAATTACGAACCCAACTAAAAGTCCGGGTAAAAAATACGAACCCAACTAAAAAGTCCGGGTAAAATTACGAACCCAACTAAAACTCCGGGTAAAATTACGAACCCAATTAAAACTCCGGGTATAAAATACGAACCCAACTAAAAAGTCCGGGTAAAATTACGAACCCAACTAAAAAGTCCGGGTAAAATTACGAACCCAAGTAAAACTCCGGGTAAAATTACGAACCCAACTAAAACTCCGGGTAAAATTACGAACCCAACTAAAAGTCCGGGTAAAAAATACGAACCCAACTAAAAAGTCCGGGTAAAATTACGAACCCAGGTGAAACTCCGGGTAAAATTACGAACCCAACTAAAACTCCGGGTAAAATTACAAACCCAACTAAAAGTCCGGGTAAAAAATACGAACCCAACTAAAAAGTCCGGGTAAAAAATACGAACCCAATTAAAACTCCGGGTAAAAATACGAACCCAACTAAAACTCCGGGTAAAAATACGAACCCAACTAAAACTCCGGGTAAAAAATACGGACCCAACTAAAACTCCGGGTAAAAATACGAACCCAACTAAAACTCCGGGTAAAAATACGAACCCAACTAAAACTCCGGGCAAAAATACTAACCCAACTAAAAAGTCCGGGTAAAAAATGCGAACCCAACTAAAACTCCGGGTATAAATACGAACCCAACTAAAACTCCGGGTAAAAATACGAACCCAACTAAATCTCCGGGTAAAAAATACGAACCCAACTAAAACTCCGGGTAAAAAATACAAACCCAACTAAAAAGTCCGGTAAAAAATATGAACCCAACTATAACTGCGGGTAAAATTACCAACACAACTAAAACTCCGGGTAAAAATACGAACCCAACTAAAACTCCGGGTAAAAAATACGAACCCAACTAAAACTCCGGGTAAAAAATACGAACCCAACTAAAACTCCGGGTAAAATTACGAACCCAACTAAAAGTCCGGGTAAAAAATACGAACCCAACTAAAAAGTCCGGGTAAAATTACGAACCCAACTAAAACTCCGGGTAAAATTACGAACCCAACTAAAACTCCGGGTATAAAATACGAACCCAACTAAAAAGTCCGGGTAAAATTACGAACCCAACTAAAAAGTCCGGGTAAAATTACGAACCCAACTAAAACTCCGGGTAAAATTACGAACTCAACTAAAACTCCGGGTAAAATTACGAACCCAACTAAAACTCCGGGTAAAATTACGAACCCAACTAAAAGTCCGGGTAAAAAATACGAACCCAACTAAAAAGTCCGGGTAAAATTACGAACCCAACTAAAACTCCGGGTAAAATTACGAACCCAACTAAAACTCCGGGTAAAATTGCGAACCCAAGTAAAACTCCGGGTAAAATTACGAACCCAACTAAAACTCCGGGTAAAATTACGAACCCAACTAAAACTCCGGGTAAAATTACGAACCCAACTAAAAGTCCGGGTAAAAATACGAACCCAACTAAAAAGTCCGGGTAACTCAAGACTCCGGGTAAAATTACGAACCCAACTAAAACTCCGGGTAAAATTACGAACCCAACTAAAAGTCCGGGTAAAAAATACGAACCCAACTAAAAGGTCCGGGTAAAATTACGAACCCAACTAAAACTCCGGGTAAAATTATGAACCCAATTAAAAGTCCGGGTAAAAAATTCGAACCCAACTAAAAAGTCCGGGTAAAATTACGAACCCAACTAAAACTCCGGGTAAAATTACGAACCCAACTAAAAAGTCCGGGTAAAATTACGAACCCAACTAAAAAGTCCGGGTAAAATTACGAACCCAACTAAAAAGTCCGGGTAAAATTACGAACCCAACTAAAACTCCGGGTAAAATTACGAACTCAACTAAAACTCCGGGTAAAAATACGAACCCAACTAAAACTCCGGGTAAAAGATACGAACCCAATTAAAACTCCGGGTAAAAAATACGAACCCAACTAAAACTCCGGGTAAAATTACGAACCCAATTAAAAAGTCCGGGTAAAATTACGAACCCAACTAAAACTCCGGGTAAAAAATACGAACCCAACTAAAAAGTCCGGGTAAAATTACGAACCCAAGTAAAACTCCGGGTAAAATTACGAACCCAACTAAAACTCCGGGTAAAATTACGAACCCAACTAAAAGTCCGGGTAAAAAATACGAACCCAACTAAAAAGTCCGGGTAAAATTACGAACCCAGGTGAAACTCCGGGTAAAATTACGAACCCAACTAAAACTCCGGGTAAAATTACGAACCCAACTAAAAGTCCGGGTAAAAAATACGAACCCAACTAAAAAGTCCGGTTAAAATTACGAACCCAACTAAAAGTCCGGGTAAAAAATACGAACCCAACTAAAAAGTCCGGGTAAAAAATACGAACCCAATTAAAACTCCGGGTAAAAATACGAACCCAACTAAAACTCCGGGTAAAAATACGAACCCAACTAAAACTCCGGGTAAAAAATACGGACCCAACTAAAACTCCGGGTAAAAATACGAACCCAACTAAAACTCCGGGTAAAAATACGAACCCAACTAAAACTCCGGGCAAAAATACTAACCCAACTAAAAAGTCCGGGTAAAAAATGCGAACCCAACTAAAACTCCGGGTATAAATACGAACCCAACTAAAACTCCGGGTAAAAATCCGAACCCAACTAAAACTCCGGGTAAAAAATACGAACCCAACTAAAACTCCGGGTAAAAAATACAAACCCAACTAAAAAGTCCGGTAAAAAATATGAACCCAACTAAAACTGCGGGTAAAATTACCAACACAACTAAAACTCCGGGTAAAAATACGAACCCAACTAAAACTCCGGGTAAAAAATACGAACCCACCTAAAACTCCGGGTAAAAAATACGAACCCAACTAAAACTCCGGGTAAAATTACGAACCCAACTAAAAGTCCGGGTAAAAAATACGAACCCAACTAAAAAGTCCGGGTAAAATTACGAACCCAACTAAAACTCCGGGTAAAATTACGAACCCAACTAAAACTCCGGGTATAAAATACGAACCCAACTAAAAAGTCCGGGTAAAATTACGAACCCAACTAAAAAGTCCGGGTAAAATTACGAACCCAACTAAAACTCCGGGTAAAATTACGAACTCAACTAAAACTCCGGGTAAAATTACGAACCCAACTAAAACTCCGGGTAAAATTACGAACCCAACTAAAAGTCCGGGTAAAAAATACGAACCCAACTAAAAAGTCCGGGTAAAATTACGAACCCAACTAAAACTCCGGGTAAAATTACGAACCCAACTAAAACTCCGGGTATAAAATACGAACCCAACTAAAAAGTCCGGGTAAAATTACGAACCCAACTAAAAAGTCCGGGTAAAATTACGAACCCAAGTAAAGCTCCGGGTAAAATTACGAACCCAACTAAAACTCCGGGTAAAATTACGAACCCAACTAAAAGTCCGGGTAAAAAATACGAACCCAACTAAAAAGTCCGGGTAAAATTACGAACCCAGGTGAAACTCCGGGTAAAATTACGAACCCAACTAAAACTCCGGGTAAAATTACGAACCCAACTAAAAGTCCGGGTAAAAAATACGAACCCAACTAAAAAGTCCGGTTAAAATTACGAACCCAACTAAAAGTCCGGGTAAAAAATACGAACCCAACTAAAAAGTCCGGGTAAAAAATACGAACCCAATTAAAACTCCGGGTAAAAATACGAACCCAACTAAAACTCCGGGTAAAAATACGAACCCAACTAAAACTCCGGGTAAAAAATACGGACCCAACTAAAACTCCGGGTAAAAATACGAACCCAACTAAAACTCCGGGTAAAAATACGAACCCAACTAAAACTCCGGGCAAAAATACTAACCCAACTAAAAAGTCCGGGTAAAAAATGCGAACCCAACTAAAACTCCGGGTATAAATACGAACCCAACTAAAACTCCGGGTAAAAATACGAACCCAACTAAATCTCCGGGTAAAAAATACGAACCCAACTAAAACTCCGGGTAAAAAATACAAACCCAACTAAAAAGTCCGGTAAAAAATATGAACCCAACTAAAACAGCGGGTAAAATTACCAACACAACTAAAACTCCGGGTAAAAATACGAACCCAACTAAAACTCCGGGTAAAAAATACGAACCCAACTAAAACTCCGGGTAAAAAATACGAACCCAACTAAAACTCCGGGTAAAATTACGAACCCAACTAAAAGTCCGGGTAAAAAATACGAACCCAACTAAAAAGTCCGGGTAAAATTACGAACCCAACTAAAACTCCGGGTAAAATTACGAACCCAACTAAAACTCCGGGTATAAAATACGAACCCAACTAAAAAGTCCGGGTAAAATTACGAACCCAACTAAAAAGTCCGGGTAAAATTACGAACCCAACTAAAACTCCGGGTAAAATTACGAACTCAACTAAAACTCCGGGTAAAATTACGAACCCAACTAAAACTCCGGGTAAAATTACGAACCCAACTAAAAGTCCGGGTAAAAAATACGAACCCAACTAAAAAGTCCGGGTAAAATTACGAACCCAACTAAAACTCCGGGTAAAATTACGAACCCAACTAAAACTCCGGGTAAAATTGCGAACCCAAGTAAAACTCCGGGTAAAATTACGAACCCAACTAAAACTCCGGGTAAAATTACGAACCCAACTAAAACTCCGGGTAAAATTACGAACCCAACTAAAAGTCCGGGTAAAAATACGAACCCAACTAAAAAGTCCGGGTAACTCAAGACTCCGGGTAAAATTACGAACCCAACTAAAACTCCGGGTAAAATTACGAACCCAACTAAAAGTCCGGGTAAAAAATACGAACCCAACTAAAAGGTCCGGGTAAAATTACGAACCCAACTAAAACTCCGGGTAAAATTATGAACCCAACTAAAAGTCCGGGTAAAAAATTCGAACCCAACTAAAAAGTCCGGGTAAAATTACGAACCCAACTAAAACTCCGGGTAAAATTACGAACCCAACTAAAAAGTCCGGGTAAAATTACGAACCCAACTAAAAAGTCCGGGTAAAATTACGAACCCAACTAAAAAGTCCGGGTAAAATTACGAACCCAACTAAAACTCCGGGTAAAATTACGAACTCAACTAAAACTCCGGGTAAAAATACGAACCCAACTAAAACTCCGGGTAAAAGATACGAACCCAATTAAAACTCCGGGTAAAAAATACGAACCCGACTAAAACTCAGGGTAAAATTACGAACCCAATTAAAAAGTCCGGGTAAAATTACGAACCCAACTAAAACTCCGGGTAAAAAATACGAACCCAACTAAAAAGTCCGGGTAAAATTACGAACCCAAGTAAAACTCCGGGTAAAATTACGAACCCAACTAAAACTCCGGGTAAAATTACGAACCCAACTAAAAGTCCGGGTAAAAAATACGAACCCAACTAAAAAGTCCGGGTAAAATTACGAACCCAGGTGAAACTCCGGGTAAAATTACGAACCCAACTAAAACTCCGGGTAAAATTACGAACCCAACTAAAAGTCCGGGTAAAAAATACGAACCCAACTAAAACTCCGGGTAAAATTACGAACCCAACTAAAAAGTCCGGGTAAAATTACGAACCCAACTAAATCTCCGGGTAAAAAATACGAACCAAACAAAAAAGTCCGGGTAACATTAAGAACCCAACTAAAACTCCGGGTAAAAAAATACGAACACAACTAAAACTAAGGGCAAAAATACTAACCCAACTAAAAAGTCCGGGTAAAAAATACGAACCCAACTAAAACTCCGGGTAAAAATACGAACCCAACTAAAACTCCGGGTAAAAATACGAACCCAACTAAAACTCCGGGTAAAAAATACGGACCCAACTAAAACTCCGGGTAAAAATACGAACCCAACTAAAACTCCGGGTAAAAATACGAACCCAACTAAAACTCCGGGCAAAAATACTAACCCAACTAAAAAGTCCGGGTAAAAAATACGAACGCAACTAAAACTCCGGGTAAAAATACGAACCCAACTAAAACTCCGGGTAAAAATACGAACCCAACTAAAACTCCGGGTAAAAAATACGAGCCCAACTAAAACTCCGGGTAAAAAATACGAACCCACCTAAAAAGTCTGGTAAAAAATATGAACCCAACTAAAACTCCGGGTAAAATTACCAACACAACTAAAACTCCGGGTAAAAATACGAACCCACCTAAAAAGTCTGGTAAAAAATATGAACCCAACTAAAACTCCGGGTAAAATTACCAACACAACTAAAACTCCGGGTAAAAAATACGAACCCAACTAAAAAGTCCGGGTAAAATTACGAACCCAACTAAAACTCCGGGTAAAATTACGAACCCAACTAAAACTCCGGGTATAAAATACGAACCCAACTAAAAAGTCCGGGTAAAATTACGAACCCAACTAAAAAGTCCGGGTAAAATTACGAACCCAAGTAAAACTCCGGGTAAAATTACGAACCCAACTAAAACTCCGGGTAAAATTACGAACCCAACTAAAAGTCCGGGTAAAAAATACGAACCCAACTAAAAAGTCCGGGTAAAATTACGAACCCAGGTGAAACTCCGGGTAAAATTACGAACCCAACTAAAACTCCGGGTAAAATTACGAACCCAACTAAAAGTCCGGGTAAAAAATACGAACCCAACTAAAAAGTCCGGTTAAAATTACGAACCCAACTAAAAGTCCGGGTAAAAAATACGAACCCAACTAAAAAGTCCGGGTAAAAAATACGAACCCAATTAAAACTCCGGGTAAAAATACGAACCCAACTAAAACTCCGGGTAAAAATACGAACCCAACTAAAACTCCGGGTAAAAAATACGGACCCAACTAAAACTCCGGGTAAAAATACGAACCCAACTAAAACTCCGGGTAAAAATACGAACCCAACTAAAACTCCGGGCAAAAATACTAACCCAACTAAAAAGTCCGGGTAAAAAATGCGAACCCAACTAAAACTCCGGGTATAAATACGAACCCAACTAAAACTCCGGGTAAAAATACGAACCCAACTAAATCTCCGGGTAAAAAATACGAACCCAACTAAAACTCCGGGTAAAAAATACAAACCCAACTAAAAAGTCCGGTAAAAAATATGAACCCAACTAAAACTGCGGGTAAAATTACCAACACAACTAAAACTCCGGGTAAAAATACGAACCCAACTAAAACTCCGGGTAAAAAATACGAACCCAACTAAAACTCCGGGTAAAAAATACGAACCCAACTAAAACTCCGGGTAAAATTACGAACCCAACTAAAAGTCCGGGTACAAAATACGAACCCAACTAAAAAGTCCGGGTAAAATTACGAACCCAACTAAAACTCCGGGTAAAATTACGAACCCAACTAAAACTCCGGGTATAAAATACGAACCCAACTAAAAAGTCCGGGTAAAATTACGAACCCAACTAAAAAGTCCGGGTAAAATTACGAACCCAACTAAAACTCCGGGTAAAATTACGAACTCAACTAAAACTCCGGGTAAAATTACGAACCCAACTAAAACTCCGGGTAAAATTACGAACCCAACTAAAAGTCCGTGTAAAAAATACGAACCCAACTAAAAAGTCCGGGTAAAATTACGAACCCAACTAAAACTCCGGGTAAAATTACGAACCCAACTAAAACTCCGGGTAAAATTGCGAACCCAAGTAAAACTCCGGGTAAAATTACGAACCCAACTAAAACTCCGGGTAAAATTACGAACCCAACTAAAACTCCGGGTAAAATTACGAACCCAACTAAAAGTCCGGGTAAAAATACGAACCCAACTAAAAAGTCCGGGTAACTCAAGACTCCGGGTAAAATTACGAACCCAACTAAAACTCCGGGTAAAATTACGAACCCAACTAAAAGTCCGGGTAAAAAATACGAACCCAACTAAAAGGTCCGGGTAAAATTACGAACCCAACTAAAACTCCGGGTAAAATTATGAACCCAACTAAAAGTCCGGGTAAAAAATTCGAACCCAACTAAAAAGTCCGGGTAAAATTACGAACCCAACTAAAACTCCGGGTAAAATTACGAACCCAACTAAAAAGTCCGGGTAAAATTACGAACCCAACTAAAAAGTCCGGGTAAAATTACGAACCCAACTAAAAAGTCCGGGTAAAATTACGAACCCAACTAAAACTCCGGGTAAAATTACGAACTCAACTAAAACTCCGGGTAAAAATACGAACCCAACTAAAACTCCGGGTAAAAGATACGAACCCAATTAAAACTCCGGGTAAAAAATACGAACCCAACTAAAACTCAGGGTAAAATTACGAACCCAATTAAAAAGTCCGGGTAAAATTACGAACCCAACTAAAACTCCGGGTAAAAAATACGAACCCAACTAAAAAGTCCGGGTAAAATTACGAACCCAAGTAAAACTCCGGGTAAAATTACGAACCCAACTAAAACTCCGGGTAAAATTACGAACCCAACTAAAAGTCCGGGTAAAAAATACGAACCCAACTAAAAAGTCCGGGTAAAATTACGAACCCAGGTGAAACTCCGGGTAAAATTACGAACCCAACTAAAACTCCGGGTAAAATTACGAACCCAACTAAAAGTCCGGGTAAAAAATACGAACCCAACTAAAACTCCGGGTAAAATTACGAACCCAACTAAAAAGTCCGGGTAAAATTACGAACCCAACTAAATCTCCGGGTAAAAAATACGAACCAAACAAAAAAGTCCGAGTAACATTAAGAACCCAACTAAAACTCCGGGTAAAAAAATACGAACACAACTAAAACTAAGGGCAAAAATACTAACCCAACTAAAAAGTCCGGGTAAAAAATACGAACCCAACTAAAACTCCGGGTAAAAATACGAACCCAACTAAAACTCCGGGTAAAAATACGAACCCAACTAAAACTCCGGGTAAAAAATACGGACCCAACTAAAACTCCGGGTAAAAATACGAACCCAACTAAAACTCCGGGTAAAAATACGAACCCAACTAAAACTCCGGGCAAAAATACTAACCCAACTAAAAAGTCCGGGTAAAAAATACGAACGCAACTAAAACTCCGGGTAAAAATACGAACCCAACTAAAACTCCGGGTAAAAATACGAACCCAACTAAAACTCCGGGTAAAAAATACGAGCCCAACTAAAACTCTGGGTAAAAAATACGAACCCACCTAAAAAGTCTGGTAAAAAATATGAACCCAACTAAAACTCCGGGTAAAATTACCAACACAACTAAAACTCCGGGTAAAAATACGAACCCAACTAAAACTCCGGATAAAAAATACGAACCCAACTAAAACTCCGGGTAAAAAATTCGAACCCAACTAAAACTCCGGGTAAAATTACGAACCCAACTAAAAGGCCGGGTAAAAAATACGAACCCAACTAAAAAGTCCGGGTAAAATTACGAACCCAACTAAAACTCCGGGTAAAATTACGAACCCAACTAAAACTCCGGGTAAAAAATACGAACCCAACTAAAAAGTCAGGGTAAAATTACGAACCCAACTAAAAAGTCCGGGTAAAATTACGAACCCAACTAAAACTCCGGGTAAAATTACGAACTCAACTAAAACTCCGGGTAAAATTACGAACCCAACTAAAACTCCGGGTAAAATTACGAACCCAACTAACACTCCGGGTAAAATTACGAACCCAAGTAAAACTGCGGTTAAAATTACGAACCCAAATAAAACTCCGGGTAAAATTACGAACCCAACTAAAACACCGGGTAAAATTACGAACCCAACTAAAACTCCGGGTAAAATTACGAACCCAACTAAAAGTCCGGGTAAAAATACGAACCCAACTATTAACTCAAGACTCCGGGTAAAATTACGAACCCAACTAAAACTCCGGGTAAAATTACGAACCCAACTAAAACTCCGGGTAAAATTACGAACCCAAGTAAAACTCCGGGTAAAATTACGAACCCAACTAAAACTCCGGGTAAAATTACGAACCCAACTAAAAAGTCCGGGTAAAATTACGAACCCAAATAAAAAGTCCGGGTAAAATTACGAACCCAACTAAAACTCCGGGTAAAATTACGAACTCAACTAAAACTCCGGGTAAAATTACGAACCCAACTAAAACTCCGGGTAAAATTAGGAACCCAACTAAAAGTCCGGGTAAAAAATACGAACCCAACTAAAAAGTCCGGGTAAAATTACGAACCCAACTAAAACTCCGGGTAAAATTACGAACCCAACTAAAACTCCGGGTAAAATTACGAACCCAACTAAAACTCGGGGTAAAATTACGAACCCAACTAAAACTCCGGGTAAAATTACGAACCCAACTAAAAAGTCCGGGTAAAATTACGAACCCAACTAAAACTCCGGGTAAAAAATACGAACCAAACAAAAAAGTCTGGGTAACATTAAGAACCCAACTAAAACTCCGGGTAAAAAAATACGAACCCAACTAAAACTAAGGGCAAAAATACTAACCCAACTAAAAAGTCCGGGTAAAAAATACGAACCCAACTAAAACTCCGGGTAAAAATACGAACCCAACTAAAACTCCGGGTAAAAATACGAACCCAACTAAAACTCCGGTTAAAAAATACGGACCCAACTAAAACTCCGGGTAAAAATACGAACCCAACTAAAACTCCGGGTAAAAATACGAACCCAACTAAAACTCCGGGCAAAAATACTAACCCAACTAAAAAGTCCGGGTAAAAAATACGAACGCAACTAAAACTCCGGGTAAAAATACGAACCCAACTAAAACTCCGGGTAAAAATACGAACCCAACTAAAACTCCGGGTAAAAAATACGAGCCCAACTAAAACTCCGGGTAAAAAATACGAACCCACCTAAAAAGTCTGGTAAAAAATATGAACCCAACTAAAACTCCGGGTAAAATTACCAACACAACTAAAACTCCGGGTAAAAATACGAACCCAACTAAAACTCCGGATAAAAAATACGAACCCAACTAAAACTCCGGGTAAAAAATTCGAACCCAACTAAAACTCCGGGTAAAATTACGAACCCAACTAAAAGGCCGGGTAAAAAATACGAACCCAACTAAAAAGTCCGGGTAAAATTACGAACCCAACTAAAACTCCGGGTAAAATTACGAACCCAACTAAAACTCCGGGTAAAAAATACGAACCCAACTAAAAAGTCAGGGTAAAATTACGAACCCAACTAAAAAGTCCGGGTAAAATTACGAACCCAACTAAAACTCCGGGTAAAATTACGAACTCAACTAAAACTCCGGGTAAAATTACGAACCCACCTAAAACTCCGGGTAAAATTACGAACCCAACTAAAAGTCCGGGTAAAAAATACGAACCCAACTAAAAAGGCCGGGTAAAATTACGAACCCAACTAAAACTCCGGGTAAAATTACGAACCCAACTAGAACTCCGGGTAAAATTACGAACCCAAGTAAAACTGCGGGTAAAATTACGAACCCAAGTAAAACTCCGGGTAAAATTACGAACCCAACTAAAACACCGGGTAAAATTACGAACCCAACTAAAACTCCGGGTAAAATTACGAACCCAACTAAAAGTCCGGGTAAAAATACGAACCCAACTATTAACTCAAGACTCCGGGTAAAATTACGAACCCAACTAAAACTCCGGGTAAAATTACGAACCCAACTAAAACTCCGGGTAAAATTACGAACCCAACTAAAAGTCCGGGTAAAAAATACGAACCCAACTAAAAAGTCCGGGTAAAATTACGAACCCAACTAAAACTCCGGGTAAAATTAAGAACCCAACTAAAAGTCCGGGTAAAAAATTCGAACCCAACTAAAAAGTCCGGGTAAAATTACGAACCCAACTAAAACTCCGGGTAAAATTACGAACCGAACTAAAAAGTCCGGGTAAAATTACGAACCCAACTAAAAAGTCCGGGTAAAATTACGAACCCAACTAAAAAATCCGGGTAAAATTACGAACCCAACTAAAACTCCGGGTAAAATTACGAACTCAACTAAAACTCCGGGTAAAATTACGAACCCAGCTAAAACTCCGGGTAAAATTACGAACCCAACTAAAAAGTCCGGGTAAAATTACGAACCCAACTAAATCTCCGGGTAAAAAATACGAACCAAACAAAAAAGTCCGGGTAACATTAAGAACCCAACTAAAACTCCGGGTAAAAAAATACGAACCCAACTAAAACTAAGGGCAAAAATACTAACCCAACTAAAAAGTCCGGGTAAAAAATACGAACCCAACTAAAACTCCGGGTAAAAATGCGAACCCAACTAAAACTCCGGGTAAAAATACGAACCCAACTAAAACTCCGGGTAAAAAATACGGACCCAACTAAAACTCCGGGTAAAAATACGAACCCAACTAAAACTCCGGGTAAAAATACGAACCCAACTAAAACTCCGGGCAAAAATACTAATTACTAACCCAACTAAAAAGTCCGGGTAAAAAATACGAACGCAACTAAAACTCCGGGTAAAAATACGAACCCAACTAAAACTCCGGGTAAAAATACGAACCCAACTAAAACTCCGGGTAAAAAATACGAACCCACCTAAAAAGTCTGGTAAAAAATATGAACCCAACTAAAACTCCGGGTAAAATTACCAACACAACTAAAACTCCGGGTAAAAATACGAACCCAACTAAAACTCCGGATAAAAAATACGAACCCAAACTAAAACTCCGGGTAAAAAATTCGAACTCAACTAAAACTCCGGGTAAAATTACGAACCCAACTAAAAGGCCGGGTAAAAAATACGAACCCAACTAAAAAGTCCGGGTAAAATTACGAACCCAACTAAAACTCCGGGTAAAATTACGAACCCAACTAAAACTCCGGGTAAAAAATACGAACCCAACTAAAAAGTCAGGGTAAAATTACGAACCCAACTAAAAAGTCCGGGTAAAATTACGAACCCAACTAAAACTCCGGGTAAAATTACGAACTCAACTAAAACTCCGGGTAAAATTACGAACCCAACTAAAACTCCGGGTAAAATTACGAACCCAACTAAAAGTCCGGGTAAAAAATACGAACCCAACTAAAAAGGCCGGGTAAAATTACGAACCCAACTAAAACTCCGGGTAAAATTACGAACCCAACTAAAACTCCGGGTAAAATTACGAACCCAAGTAAAACTGCGGGTAAAATTACGAACCCAAATAAAACTCCGGGTAAAATTACGAACCCAACTAAAACACCGGGTAAAATTACGAACCCAACTAAAACTCCGGGTAAAATTACGAACCCAACTAAAAGTCCGGGTAAAAATACGAACCCAACTATTAACTCAAGACTCCGGGTAAAATTACGAACCCAACTAAAACTCCGGGTAAAATTACGAACCCAAGTAAAACTCCGGGTAAAATTACGAACCCAACTAAAACTCCGGGTAAAATTACGAACCCAACTAAAAAGTCCGGGTAAAATTACGAACCCAAATAAAAAGTCCGGGTAAAATTACGAACCCAACTAAAACTCCGGGTAAAATTACGAACTCAACTAAAACTCCGGGTAAAATTACGAACCCAACTAAAACTCCGGGTAAAATTAGGAACCCAACTAAAAGTCCGGGTAAAAAATACGAACCCAACTAAAAAGTCCGGGTAAAAGTACGAACCCAACTAAAACTCCGGGTAAAATTACGAACCCAACTAAAACTCCGGGTAAAATTACGAACCCAACTAAAACTCGGGGTAAAATTACGAACCCAACTAAAACTCCGGGTAAAATTACGAACCCAACTAAAAAGTCCGGGTAAAATTACGAACCCAACTAAAACTCCGGGTAAAAAATACGAACCAAACAAAAAAGTCCGGGTAACATTAAGAACCCAACTAAAACTCCGGGTAAAAAAATACGAACCCAACTAAAACTAAGGGCAAAAATACTAACCCAACTAAAAAGTCCGGGTAAAAAATACGAACCCAACTAAAACTCCGGGTAAAAATACGAACCCAACTAAAACTCCGGGTAAAAATACGAACCCAACTAAAACTCCGGGTAAAAAATACGGACCCAACTAAAACTCCGGGTAAAAATACGAACCCAACTAAAACTCCGGGTAAAAATACGAACCCAACTAAAACTCCGGGCAAAAATACTAACCCAACTAAAAAGTCCGGGTAAAAAATACTAACGCAACTAAAACTCCGGGTAAAAATACGAACCCAACTAAAACTCCGGGTAAAAATACGAACCCAACTAAAACTTCGGGTAAAAAATACGAGCCCAACTAAAACTCCGGGTAAAAAATACGAACCCACCTAAAAAGTCTGGTAAAAAATATGAACCCAACTAAAACTCCGGGTAAAATTACCAACACAACTAAAACTCCGGGTAAAATTACGAACCCAACTAAAAAGGCCGGGTAAAATTACGAACCCAACTAAAACTCCGGGTAAAATTACGAACCCAACTAAAACTCCGGGTAAAATTACGAACCCAAGTAAAACTGCGGGTAAAATTACGAACCCAAGTAAAACTCCCGGTAAAATTACGAACCCAACTAAAACACCGGGTAAAATTACGAACCCAACTAAAACTCCGGGTAAAATTACGAACCCAACTAAAAGTCCGGGTAAAAATACGAACCCATCTATTAACTCAAGACTCCGGGTAAAATTACGAACCCAACTAAAACTCCGGGTAAAATTACGAACCCAACTAAAACTCCGGGTAAAATTACGAACCCAACTAAAACTCCGGGTAAAATTACGAACCCAAGTAAAACTGCGGGTAAAATTACGAACCCAAGTAAAACTCCGGGTAAAATTACGAACCCAACTAAAACACCGGGTAAAATTACGAACCCAACTAAAACTCCGGGTAAAATTACGAACCCAACTAAAAGTCCGGGTAAAAATACGAACCCAACTATTAACTCAAGACTCCGGGTAAAATTACGAACCCAACTAAAACTCCGGGTAAAATTACGAACCCAACTAAAACTCCGGGTAAAATTACGAGCCCAACTAAAAGTCCGGGTAAAAAATACGAACCCAACTAAAAAGTCCGGGTAAAATTACGAACCCAACTAAAACTCCGGGTAAAATTAAGAACCCAACTAAAGTCCGGGTAAAAAATTCGAACCCAACTAAAAAGTCCGGGTAAAATTACGAACCCAACTAAAACTCCGGGTAAAATTACGAACCGAACTAAAAAGTCCGGGTAAAATTACGAACCCAACTAAAAAGTCCGGGTAAAATTACGAACCCAACTAAAAAATCCGGGTAAAATTACGAACCCAACTAAAACTCCGGGTAAAATTACGAACTCAACTAAAACTCCGGGTAAAATTACGAACCCAACTAAAACTCCGGGTAAAATTACGAACCCAACTAAAAGTCCGGGTAAAAAATACGAACCCAACTAAAAAGTCCGGGTAAAATTACGAACCCAACTAAAACTCCGGGTAAAATTACGAACCCAACTAAAACTCCGGGTAAAATTACGAACCCAAGTAAAACTCCGGGTAAAATTACGAACCCAAGTAAAACTCCGGGTAAAATTACGAACCCAACTAAAACTCCGGGTAAAATTACGAACCCAACTAAAAGTCCGGGTAAAAAATACGAACCCAACTAAAAAGTCCGGGTAAAATTACGAACCCAAGTAAAACTCCGGGTAAAATTACGAACCCAACTAAAACTCCGGGTAAAATTACGAACCCAACAAAAAGGCCGGGTAAAAAATACGAACCCAACTAAAAAGTCCGGGTAAAATTACGAACCCAACTAAAACTCCGGGTAAAATTACGAAGCCAACTAAAACTCCGGGAAAAAATACGAACCCAACTAAAAAGTCAGGGTAAAATTACGAACCCAACTAAAAAGTCCGGGTAAAATTACGAACCCAACTAAAACTCCGGGTAAAATTACGAACTCAACTAAAACTCCGGGTAAAATTACGAACCCAACTAAAACTCCGGGTAAAATTACGAACCCAACTAAAAGTCCGGGTAAAAAATACGAACCCAACTAAAAAGGCCGGGTAAAATTACGAACCCAACTAAAACTCCGGGTAAAATTACGAACCCAACTAAAACTCCGGGTAAAATTACGAACCCAAGTAAAACTGCGGGTAAAATTACGAACCCAAGTAAAACTCCGGGTAAAATTACGAACCCAACTAAAACACCGGGTAAAATTACGAACCCAACTAAAACTCCGGGTAAAATTACGAACCCAACTAAAAGTCCGGGTAAAAATACGAACCCAACTATTAACTCAAGACTCCGGGTAAAATTACGAACCCAACTAAAACTCCGGGTAAAATTACGAACCCAACTAAAACTCCGGGTAAAATTACGAACCCAAGTAAAACTCCGGGTAAAATTACGAACCCAACTAAAACTCCGGGTAAAATTACGAACCCAACTAAAAAGTCCGGGTAAAATTACGAACCCAAATAAAAAGTCCGGGTAAAATTACGAACCCAACTAAAACTCCGGGTAAAATTACGAACTCAACTAAAACTCCGGGTAAAATTACGAACCCAACTAAAACTCCGGGTAAAATTAGGAACCCAACTAAAAGTCCGGGTAAAAAATACGAACCCAACTAAAAAGTCCGGGTAAAATTACGAACCCAACTAAAACTCCGGGTAAAATTACGAACCCAACTAAAACTCCGGGTAAAATTACGAACCCAACTAAAACTCGGGGTAAAATTACGAACCCAACTAAAACTCCGGGTAAAATTACGAACCCAACTAAAAAGTCCGGGTAAAATTACGAACCCAACTAAAACTCCGGGTAAAAAATACGAACCAAACAAAAATCTCCGGGTAACATTAAGAACCCAGCTAAAACTCCGGGTAAAAAAATACGAACCCAACTAAAACTAAGGGCAAAAATACTAACCCAACTAAAAAGTCCGGGTAAAAAATACGAACCCAACTAAAACTCCGGGTAAAAATACGAACCCAACTAAAACTCCGGGTAAAAATACGAACCCAACTAAAACTCCGGGTAAAAAATACGGACCCAACTAAAACTCCGGGTAAAAATACGAACCCAACTAAAACTCCGGGTAAAAATACGAACCCAACTAAAACTCCGGGCAAAAATACTAACCCAACTAAAAAGTCCGGGTAAAAAATACGAACGCAACTAAAACTCCGGGTAAAAATACGAACCCAACTAAAACTCCGGGTAAAAATACGAACCCAACTAAAACTCCGGGTAAAAAATACGAGCCCAACTAAAACTCCGGGTAAAAATACGAACCCACCTAAAAAGTCTGGTAAAAAATATGAACCCAACTAAAACTCCGGGTAAAATTACCAACACAACTAAAACTCCGGGTAAAAATACGAACCCAACTAAAACTCCGGATAAAAAATACGAACCCAACTAAAACTCCGGGTAAAAAATTCGAACCCAACTAAAACTCCGGGTAAAATTACGAACCCAACTAAAAGGCCGGGTAAAAAATACGAACCCAACTAAAAAGTCCGGGTAAAATTACGAACCCAACTAAAACTCCGGGTAAAATTACGAACCCAACTAAAACTCCGGGTAAAAAATACGAACCCAACTAAAAAGTCAGGGTAAAATTACGAACCCAACTAAAAAGTCCGGGTAAAATTACGAACCCAACTAAAACTCCGGGTAAAATTACGAACTCAACTAAAACTCCGGGTAAAATTACGAACCCAACTAAAACTCCGGGTAAAATTACGAACCCAACTAAAAGTCCGGGTAAAAAATACGAACCCAACTAAAAAGGCCGGGTAAAATTACGAACCCAACTAAAACTCCGGGTAAAATTACGAACCCAACTAAAACTCCGGGTAAAATTACGAACCCAAGTAAAACTGCGGGTAAAATTACGAACCCAAGTAAAACTCCGGGTAAAATTACGAACCCAACTAAAACACCGGGTAAAATTACGAACCCAACTAAAACTCCGGGTAAAATTACGAACCCAACTAAAAGTCCTTGTAAAAATACGAACCCAACTATTAACTCAAGACTCCGGGTAAAATTACGAACCCAACTAAAACTCCGGGTAAAATTACGAACCCAACTAAAACTCCGGGTAAAATTACGAACCCAACTAAAAGTCCGGGTAAAAAATACGAACCCAACTAAAAAGTCCGGGTAAAATTACGAACCCAACTAAAACTCCGGGTAAAATTAAGAACCCAACTAAAAGTCCGGGTAAAAAATTCGAACCCAACTAAAAAGTCCGGGTAAAATTACGAACCCAACTAAAACTCCGGGTAAAATTACGAACCGAACTAAAAAGTCCGGGTAAAATTACGAACCCAACTAAAAAGTCCGGGTAAAATTACGAACCCAACTAAAAAATCCGGGTAAAATTACGAACCCAACTAAAACTCCGGGTAAAATTACGAACTCAACTAAAACTCCGGGTAAAATTACGAACCCAACTAAAACTCCGGGTAAAATTACGAACCCAACTAAAAGTCCGTTTAAAAAATACGAACCCAACTAAAAAGTCCGGGTAAAATTACGAACCCAACTAAAACTCCGGGTAAAATTACGAACCCAACTAAAACTCCGGGTAAAATTACGAACCCAAGTAAAACTCCGGGTAAAATTACGAACCCAAGTAAAACTCCGGGTAAAATTACGAACCCAACTAAAACTCCGGGTAAAATTACGAACCCAACTAAAAGTCCGGGTAAAAAATACGAACCCAACTAAAAAGTCCGGGTAAAATTACGAACCCAAGTAAAACTCCGGGTAAAATTACGAACCCAACTAAAACTCCGGGTAAAATTACGAACCCAACTAAAAGGCCGGGTAAAAAATACGAACCCAACTAAAAAGTCCGGGTAAAATTACGAACCCAACTAAAACTCCGGGTAAAATTACGAACCCAACTAAAACTCCGGGTAAAAAATACGAACCCAACTAAAAAGTCAGGGTAAAATTACGAACCCAACTAAAAAGTCCGGGTAAAATTACGAACCCAACTAAAACTCCGGGTAAAATTACGAACTCAACTAAAACTCCGGGTAAAATTACGAACCCAACTAAAACTCCGGGTAAAATTACGAACCCAACTAAAAGTCCGGGTAAAAATACGAACCCAACTAAAAAGGCCGGGTAAAATTACGAACCCAATTAAAACTCCGGGTAAAATTACGAACCCAACTAAAACTCCGGGTAAAATTACGAACCCAAGTAAAACTGCGGGTAAAATTACGAACCCAAGTAAAACTCCGGGTAAAATTACGAACCCAACTAAAACACCGGGTAAAATTACGAACCCAACTAAAACTCCGGGTAAAATTACGAACCCAACTAAAAGTCCGGGTAAAAATACGAACCCAACTATTAACTCAAGACTCCGGGTAAAATTACGAACCCAACTAAAACTCCGGGTAAAATTACGAACCCAACTAAAACTCCGGGTAAAATTACGAACCCAACTAAAAGTCCGGGTAAAAAATACGAACCCAACTAAAAAGTCCGGGTAAAATTACGAACCCAACTAAAACTCCGGGTAAAATTAAGAACCCAACTAAAAGTCCGGGTAAAAAATTCGAACCCAACTAAAAAGTCCGGGTAAAATTACGAACCTAACTAAAACTCCGGGTAAAATTACGAACCGAACTAAAAAGTCCGGGTAAAATTACGAACCCAACTAAAAAGTCCGGGTAAAATTACGAACCCAACTAAAAAATCCGGGTAAAATTACGAACCCAACTAAAATTCCGGGTAAAATTACGAACTCAACTAAAACTCCGGGTAAAATTACGAACCCAACTAAAACTCCGGGTAAAATTACGAACCCAACTAAAAGTCCGGGTAAAAAATACGAACCCAACTAAAAAGTCCGGGTAAAATTACGAACCCAACTAAAACTCCGGGTAAAATTACGAACCCAACTAAAACTCCGGGTAAAATTACGAACCCAAGTAAAACTCCGGGTAAAATTACGAACCCAACTAAAAAGTCCGGGTAAAATTACGAACCCAACTAAAACTCCGGGTAAAATTACGAACTCAACTAAAACTCCGGGTAAAATTACGAACCCAACTAAAACTCCGGGTAAAATTACGAACCCAACTAAAAGTCCGGGTAAAAAATACGAACCCAACTAAAAAGGCCGGGTAAAATTACGAACCCAACTAAAACTCCGGGTAAAATTACGAACCCAACTAAAACTCCGGGTAAAATTACGAACCCAAGTAAAACTGCGGGTAAAATTACGAACCCAAGTAAAACTCCGGGTAAAATTACGAACCCAACTAAAACACCGGGTAAAATTACGAACCCAACTAAAACTCCGGGTAAAATTACGAACCCAACTAAAAGTCCGGGTAAAAATACGAACCCAACTATTAACTCAAGACTCCGGGTAAAATTACGAACCCAACTAAAACTCCGGGTAAAATTACGAACCCAACTAAAACTCCGGGTAAAATTACGAACCCAAGTAAAACTGCGGGTAAAATTACGAACCCAAGTAAAACTCCGGGTAAAATTACGAACCCAACTAAAACACCGGGTAAAATTACGAACCCAACTAAAACTCCGGGTAAAATTACGAACCCAACTAAAAGTCCGGGTAAAAATACGAACCCAACTATTAACTCAAGACTCCGGGTAAAATTACGAACCCAACTAAAACTCCGGGTAAAATTACGAACCCAACTAAAACTCCGGGTAAAATTACGAACCCAAGTAAAACTCCGGGTAAAATTACGAACCCAACTAATAAGTCCGGGTAAAATTACGAACCCAACTAAAACTCCGGGTAAAAAATACGAACCAAACAAAAAAGTCCGGGTAACATTAAGAACCCAACTAAAACTCCGGGTAAAAAAATACGAACCCAACTAAAACTAAGGGCAAAAATACTAACCCAACTAAAAAGTCCGGGTAAAAAATACGAACCCAACTAAAACTCCGGGTAAAAATACGAACCCAACTAAAACTCCGGGTAAAAATACGAACCCAACTAAAACTCCGGGTAAAAAATACGGACCCAACTAAAACTCCGGGTAAAAATACGAACCCAACTAAAACTCCGGGTAAAAATACGAACCCAACTAAAAAGTCCGGGTAAAATTACGAACCCAACTAAAACTCCGGGTAAAATTACGAACCCAACTAAAACTCCGGGTATAAAATACGAACCCAACTAAAAACTCCGGGTAAAATTACGAACCCAACTAAAAAGTCCGGGTAAAATTACGAACCCAACTAAAACTCCGGGTAAAATTACGAACTCAACTAAAACTCCGGGTAAAATTACGAACCCAACTAAAACTCCGGGTAAAATTACGAACCCAACTAAAAGTCCGGGTAAAAAATACGAACCCAACTAAAAAGGCCGGGTAAAATTACGAACCCAACTAAAACTCCGGGTAAAATTACGAACCCAACTAAAACACCGGGTAAAATTACGAACCCAACTAAAACTCCGGGTAAAATTACGAACCCAACTAAAAGTCCGGGTAAAAATACGAACCCAACTATTAACTCAAGACTCCGGGTAAAATTACGAACCCAACTAAAACTCCGGGTAAAATTACGAACCCAACTAAAACTCCGGGTAAAATTACGAACCCAAGTAAAACTCCGGGTAAAATTACGAACCCAACTAATAAGTCCGGGTAAAATTACGAACCCAACTAAAACTCCGGGTAAAAAATACGAACCAAACAAAAAAGTCCGGGTAACATTAAGAACCCAACTAAAACTCCGGGTAAAAAAATACGAACCCAACTAAAACTAAGGGCAAAAATACTAACCCAACTAAAAAGTCCGGGTAAAAAATACGAACCCAACTAAAACTCCGGGTAAAAATACGAACCCAACTAAAACTCCGGGTAAAAATACGAACCCAACTAAAACTCCGGGTAAAAAATACGGACCCAACTAAAACTCCGGGTAAAAATACGAACCCAACTAAAACTCCGGGTAAAAATACGAACCCAACTAAAAAGTCCGGGTAAAATTACGAACCCAACTAAAACTCCGGGTAAAATTACGAACCCAACTAAAACTCCGGGTATAAAATACGAACCCAACTAAAAAGTCCGGGTAAAATTACGAACCCAACTAAAAAGTCCGGGTAAAATTACGAACCCAACTAAAACTCCGGGTAAAATTACGAACTCAACTAAAACTCCGGGTAAAATTACGAACCCAACTAAAACTCCGGGTAAAATTACGAACCCAACTAAAAGTCCGGGTAAAAAATACGAACCCAACTAAAAAGTCCGGGTAAAATTACGAACCCAACTAAAACTCCGGGTAAAATTACGAACCCAACTAAAACTCCGGGTAAAATTACGAACCCAAGTAAAACTCCGGGTAAAATTACGAACCCAACTAAAAAGTCCGGGTAAAATTACGAACCCAACTAAAACTCCGGGTAAAATTACGAACTCAACTAAAACTCCGGGTAAAATTACGAACCCAACTAAAACTCCGGGTAAAATTACGAACCCAACTAAAAGTCCGGGTAAAAAATACGAACCCAACTAAAAAGGCCGGGTAAAATTACGAACCCAACTAAAACTCCGGGTAAAATTACGAACCCAACTAAAACTCCGGGTAAAATTACGAACCCAAGTAAAACTGCGGGTAAAATTACGAACCCAAGTAAAACTCCGGGTAAAATTACGAACCCAACTAAAACACCGGGTAAAATTACGAACCCAACTAAAACTCCGGGTAAAATTACGAACCCAACTAAAAGTCCGGGTAAAAATACGAACCCAACTATTAACTCAAGACTCCGGGTAAAATTACGAACCCAACTAAAACTCCGGGTAAAATTACGAACCCAACTAAAACTCCGGGTAAAATTACGAACCCAAGTAAAACTGCGGGTAAAATTACGAACCCAAGTAAAACTCCGGGTAAAATTACGAACCCAACTAAAACACCGGGTAAAATTACGAACCCAACTAAAACTCCGGGTAAAATTACGAACCCAACTAAAAGTCCGGGTAAAAATACGAACCCAACTATTAACTCAAGACTCCGGGTAAAATTACGAACCCAACTAAAACTCCGGGTAAAATTACGAACCCAACTAAAACTCCGGGTAAAATTACGAACCCAAGTAAAACTCCGGGTAAAATTACGAACCCAACTAATAAGTCCGGGTAAAATTACGAACCCAACTAAAACTCCGGGTAAAAATACGAACCAAACAAAAAAGTCCGGGTAACATTAAGAACCCAACTAAAACTCCGGGTAAAAAAATACGAACCCAACTAAAACTAAGGGCAAAAATACTAACCCAACTAAAAAGTCCGGGTAAAAAATACGAACCCAACTAAAACTACGGGTAAAAATACGAACCCAACTAAAACTCCGGGTAAAAATACGAACCCAACTAAAACTCCGGGTAAAAAATACGGACCCAACTAAAACTCCGGGTAAAAATACGAACCCAACTAAAACTCCGGGTAAAAATACGAACCCAACTAAAAAGTCCGGGTAAAATTACGAACCCAACTAAAACTCCAGGTAAAATTACGAACCCAACTAAAACTCCGGGTATAAAATACGAACCCAACTAAAAAGTCCGGGTAAAATTACGAACCCAACTAAAAAGTCCGGGTAAAATTACGAACCCAACTAAAACTCCGGGTAAAATTACGAACTCAACTAAAACTCCGGGAAAAATTACGAACCCAACTAAAACTCCGGGTAAAATTACGAACCCAACTAAAAGTCCGGGTAAAAAATACGAACCCAACTAAAAAGTCCGGGTAAAATTACGAACCCAACTAAAACTCCGGGTAAAATTACGAACCCAACTAAAACTCCGGGTAAAATTACGAACCCAAGTAAAACTCCGGGTAAAATTACGAACCCAACTAAAAAGTCCGGGTAAAATTACGAACCCAACTAAAACACCGGGTAAAATTACGAACTCAACTAAAACTCCGGGTAAAATTACGAACCCAACTAAAACTCCGGGTAAAATTACGAACCCAACTAAAAGTCCGGGTAAAAAATACGAACCCAACTAAAAAGGCCGGGTAAAATTACGAACCCAACTAAAACTCCGGGTAAAATTACGAACCCAACTAAAACTCCGGGTAAAATTACGAACCCAAGTAAAACTGCGGGTAAAATTACGAACCCAAGTAAAACTCCGGGTAAAATTACGAACCCAACTAAAACACCGGGTAAAATTACGAACCCAACTAAAACTCCGGGTAAAATTACGAACCCAACTAAAAGTCCGGGTAAAAATACGAACGCAACTATTAACTCAAGACTCCGGGTAAAATTACGAACCCAACTAAAACTCCGGGTAAAATTACGAACCCAACTAAAACTCCGGGTAAAATTACGAACCCAAGTAA
Source organism: Melinopterus prodromus (assembly GCA_964023965.1). Lineage (NCBI taxonomy): Eukaryota > Metazoa > Arthropoda > Insecta > Coleoptera > Scarabaeidae > Melinopterus > Melinopterus prodromus. Next base: position 40,237 of record CAXIES010000100.1, read on the forward strand.
AACTCCGGGTAAAATTACGAACCCAACTAAAAAGTCCGGGTAAAATTACGAACCCAACTAAAACTCCGGGTAAAAAATACGAACCAAACAAAAAAGTCCGGGTAACATTAAGAACCCAACTAAAACTCCGGGTAAAAAAATACGAACCCAACTAAAACTAAGGGCAAAAATACTAACCCAACTAAAAAGTCCGGGTAAAAAATACGAACCCAACTAAAACTCCGGGTAAAAATACGAACCCAACTAAAACTCCGGGTAAAAATACGAACCCAACTAAAACTCCGGGTAAAAAATACGGACCCAACTAAAACTCCGGGTAAAAATACGAACCCAACTAAAACTCCGGGTAAAAATACGAACCCAACTAAAAAGTCCGGGTAAAATTACGAACCCAACTAAAACTCCGGGTAAAATTACGAACCCAACTAAAACTCCGGGTATAAAATACGAACCCAACTAAAAAGTCCGGGTAAAATTACGAACCCAACTAAAAAGTCCGGGTAAAATTACGAACCCAACTAAAACTCCGGGTAAAATTACGAACTCAACTAAAACTCCGGGTAAAATTACGAACCCAACTAAAACTCCGGGTAAAATTACGAACCCAACTAAAAGTCCGGGTAAAAAATACGAACCCAACTAAAAAGTCCGGGTAAAATTACGAACCCAACTAAAACTCCGGGTAAAATTACGAACCCAACTAAAACTCCGGGTAAAATTACGAACCCAAGTAAAACTCCGGGTAAAATTACGAACCCAACTAAAACTCCGGGTAAAATTACGAACCCAACTAAAACTCCGGGTAAAATTACGAACCGAACTAAAAGTCCGGGTAAAAATACGAACCCAACTAAAAAGTCCGGGTAACTCAAGACTCCGGGTAAAATTACGAACAACTAAAACTCCGGGTAAAATTACGAACCCAACTAAAAGTCCGGGTAAAGAATTCGAACCCAACTAAAAAGTCCGGGTAAAATTACGAACCCAACTAAAACTCCGGGTAAAATTACGAACCCAACTAAAAAGTCCGGGTAAAATTACGAACCCAACTAAAAAGTCCGGGTAAAATTACGAACCCAACTAAAAAGTCCGGGTAAAATTACGAACCCAACTAAAACTCCGGGTAAAATTACGAACCCAACTAAAACTCCGGGTAAAATTACGAACCCAAGTAAAACTCCGGGTAAAATTACGAACCCAACTAAAAAGTCCGGGTAAAATTACGAACCCAACTAAAACACCGGGTAAAATTACGAACTCAACTAAAACTCCGGGTAAAATTACGAACCCAACTAAAACTCCGGGTAAAATTACGAACCCAACTAAAAGTCCGGGTAAAAAATACGAACCCAACTAAAAAGGCCGGGTAAAATTACGAACCCAACTAAAACTCCGGGTAAAATTACGAACCCAACTAAAACTCCGGGTAAAATTACGAACCCAAGTAAAACTGCGGGTAAAATTACGAACCCAAGTAAAACTCCGGGTAAAATTACGAACCCAACTAAAACACCGGGTAAAATTACGAACCCAACTAAAACTCCGGGTAAAATTACGAACCCAACTAAAAGTCCGGGTAAAAATACGAACGCAACTATTAACTCAAGACTCCGGGTAAAATTACGAACCCAACTAAAACTCCGGGTAAAATTACGAACCCAACTAAAACTCCGGGTAAAATTACGAACCCAAGTAAAACTCCGGGTAAAATTACGAACCCAACTAAAAAGTCCGGGTAAAATTACGAACCCAACTAAAACTCCGGGTAAAAAATACGAACCAAACAAAAAAGTCCGGGTAACATTAAGAACCCAACTAAAACTCCGGGTAAAAAAATACGAACCCAACTAAAACTAAGGGCAAAAATACTAACCCAACTAAAAAGTCCGGGTAAAAAATACGAACCCAACTAAAACTCCGGGTAAAAATACGAACCCAACTAAAACTCCGGGTAAAAATACGAACCCAACTAAAACTCCGGGTAAAAAATACGGACCCAACTAAAACTCCGGGTAAAAATACGAACCCAACTAAAACTCCGGGTAAAAATACGAACCCAACTAAAAAGTCCGGGTAAAATTACGAACCCAACTAAAACTCCGGGTAAAATTACGAACCCAACTAAAACTCCGGGTATAAAATACGAACCCAACTAAAAAGTCCGGGTAAAATTACGAACCCAACTAAAAAGTCCGGGTAAAATTACGAACCCAACTAAAACTCCGGGTAAAATTACGAACTCAACTAAAACTCCGGGTAAAATTACGAACCCAACTAAAACTCCGGGTAAAATTACGAACCCAACTAAAAGTCCGGGTAAAAAATACGAACCCAACTAAAAAGTCCGGGTAAAATTACGAACCCAACTAAAACTCCGGGTAAAATTACGAACCCAACTAAAACTCCGGGTAAAATTACGAACCCAAGTAAAACTCCGGGTAAAATTACGAACCCAACTAAAACTCCGGGTAAAATTACGAACCCAACTAAAACTCCGGGTAAAATTACGAACCGAACTAAAAGTCCGGGTAAAAATACGAACCCAACTAAAAAGTCCGGGTAACTCAAGACTCCGGGTAAAATTACGAACAACTAAAACTCCGGGTAAAATTACGAACCCAACTAAAAGTCCGGGTAAAGAATTCGAACCCAACTAAAAAGTCCGGGTAAAATTACGAACCCAACTAAAACTCCGGGTAAAATTACGAACCCAACTAAAAAGTCCGGGTAAAATTACGAACCCAACTAAAAAGTCCGGGTAAAATTACGAACCCAACTAAAAAGTCCGGGTAAAATTACGAACCCAACTAAAACTCCGGGTAAAATTACGAACTCAACTAAAACTCCGGGTAAAAATACGAACCCAACTAAAACTCCGGGTAAAAGATACGAACCCAATTAAAACTCCGGGTAAAAAATACGAACCCAACTAAAACTCCGGGTAAAATTACGAACCCAATTAAAAAGTCCGGGTAAAATTACGAACCCAACTAAAACTCCGGGTAAAAAATACGAACCCAACTAAAAAGTCCGGGAAAAATTACGATCCCAAGTAAAACTCCGGGTAAAATTACGAACCCAACTAAAACTCCGGGTAAAATTACGAACCCAACTAAAAGTCCGGGTAAAAAATACGAACCCAACTAAAAAGTCCGGGTAAAATTACGAACCCAGGTGAAACTCCGGGTAAAATTACGAACCCAACTAAAACTCCGGGTAAAATTACGAACCCAACTAAAAGTCCGGGTAAAAAATACGAACCCAACTAAAAAGTCCGGTTAAAATTACGAACCCAACTAAAAGTCCGGGTAAAAAATACGAACCCAACTAAAAAGTCCGGGTAAAAAATACGAACCCAATTAAAACTCCGGGTAAAAATACGAACCCAACTAAAACTCCGGGTAAAAATACGAACCCAACTAAAACTCCGGGTAAAAAATACGGACCCAACTAAAACTCCGGGTAAAAATACGAACCCAACTAAAACTCCGGGTAAAAATACGAACCCAACTAAAACTCCGGGCAAAAATACTAACCCAACTAAAAAGTCCGGGTAAAAAATGCGAACCCAACTAAAACTCCGGGTATAAATACGAACCCAACTAAAACTCCGGGTAAAAATACGAACCCAACTAAAACTCCGGGTAAAAAATACGAACCCAGCTAAAACTCCGGGTAAAAAATACAAACCCAACTAAAAAGTCCGGTAAAAAATATGAACCCAACTAAAACTGCGGGTAAAATTACCAACACAACTAAAACTCCGGGTAAAAATACGAACCCAAGTAAAACTCCGGGTAAAATTACGAACCCAACTAAAACTCCGGGTAAAATTACGAACCCAACTAAAAGTCCGGGTAAAAAATACGAACCCAACTAAAAAGTCCGGGTAAAATTACGAACCCAAGTAAAACTCCGGGTAAAATTACGAACCCAACTAAAACTCCGGGTAAAATTACGAACCCAACTAAAAGGCCGGGTAAAAAATACGAACCCAACTAAAAAGTCCGGGTAAAATTACGAACCCAACTAAAACTCCGGGTAAAATTACGAACCCAACTAAAACTCCGGGTAAAAAATACGAACCCAACTAAAAAGTCAGGGTAAAATTACGAACCCAACTAAAAAGTCCGGGTAAAATTACGAACCCAACTAAAACTCCGGGTAAAATTACGAACTCAACTAAAACTCCGGGTAAAATTACGAACCCAACTAAAACTCCGGGTAAAATTACGAACCCAACTAAAAGTCCGGGTAAAAAATACGAACCCAACTAAAAAGGCCGGGTAAAATTACGAACCCAACTAAAACTCCGGGTAAAATTACGAACCCAACTAAAACTCCGGGTAAAATTACGAACCCAAGTAAAACTGCGGGTAAAATTACGAACCCAAGTAAAACTCCGGGTAAAATTACGAACCCAACTAAAACACCGGGTAAAATTACGAACCCAACTAAAACTCCGGGTAAAATTACGAACCCAACTAAAAGTCCGGGTAAAAATACGAACCCAACTATTAACTCAAGACTCCGGGTAAAATTACGAACCCAACTAAAACTCCGGGTAAAATTACGAACCCAACTAAAACTCCGGGTAAAATTACGAACCCAACTAAAAGTCCGGGTAAAAAATACGAACCCAACTAAAAAGTCCGGGTAAAATTACGAACCCAACTAAAACTCCGGGTAAAATTAAGAACCCAACTAAAAGTCCGGGTAAAAAATTCGAACCCAACTAAAAAGTCCGGGTAAAATTACGAACCTAACTAAAACTCCGGGTAAAATTACGAACCGAACTAAAAAGTCCGGGTAAAATTACGAACCCAAATAAAAAGTCCGGGTAAAATTACGAACCCAACTAAAAAATCCGGGTAAAATTACGAACCCAACTAAAACTCCGGGTAAAATTACGAACTCAACTAAAACTCCGGGTAAAATTACGAACCCAACTAAAACTCCGGGTAAAATTACGAACCCAACTAAAAGTCCGGGTAAAAAATACGAACCCAACTAAAAAGTCCGGGTAAAATTACGAACCCAACTAAAACTCCGGGTAAAATTACGAACCCAACTAAAACTCCGGGTAAAATTACGAACCCAAGTAAAACTCCGGGTAAAATTACGAACCCAAGTAAAACTCCGGGTAAAATTACGAACCCAACTAAAACTCCGGGTAAAATTACGAACCCAACTAAAAGTCCGGGTAAAAAATACGAACCCAACTAAAAAGTCCGGGTAAAATTACGAACCCAAGAAAAACTCCGGGTAAAATTACGAACCCAACTAAAACTCCGGGTAAAATTACGAACCCAACTAAAAGGCCGGGTAAAAAATACGAACCCAACTAAAAAGTCCGGGTAAAATTACGAACCCAACTAAAACTCCGGGTAAAATTACGAACCCAACTAAAACTCCGGGTAAAAAATACGAACCCAACTAAAAAGTCAGGGTAAAATTACGAACCCAACTAAAAAGTCCGGGTAAAATTACGAACCCAACTAAAACTCCGGGTAAAATTACGAACTCAACTAAAACTCCGGGTAAAATTACGAACCCAACTAAAACTCCGGGTAAAATTACGAACCCAACTAAAAGTCCGGGTAAAAAATACGAACCCAACTAAAAAGGCCGGGTAAAATTACGAACCCAACTAAAACTCCGGGTAAAATTACGAACCCAACTAAAACTCCGGGTAAAATTACGAACCCAAGTAAAACTGCGGGTAAAATTACGAACCCAAGTAAAACTCCGGGTAAAATTACGAACCCAACTAAAACACCGGGTAAAATTACGAACCCAACTAAAACTCCGGGTAAAATTACGAACCCAACTAAAAGTCCGGGTAAAAATACGAACCCAACTATTAACTCAAGACTCCGGGTAAAATTACGAACCCAACTAAAACTCCGGGTAAAATTACGAACCCAACTAAAACTCCGGGTAAAATTACGAACCCAAGTAAAACTCCGGGTAAAATTACGAACCCAACTAAAAAGTCCGGGTAAAATTACGAACCCAACTAAAACTCCGGGTAAAAAATACGAACCAAACAAAAAAGTCCGGGTAACATTAAGAACACAACTAAAACTCCGGGTAAAAAAATACGAACCCAACTAAAACTAAGGGCAAAAATACTAACCCAACTAAAAAGTCCGGGTAAAAAATACGAACCCAACTAAAACTCCGGGTAAAAATACGAACCCAACTAAAACTCCGGGTAAAAATACGAACCCAACTAAAACTCCGGGTAAAAAATACGGACCCAACTAAAACTCCGGATAAAAATACGAACCCAACTAAAACTCCGGGTAAAAATACGAACCCAACTAAAAAGTCCGGGTAAAATTACGAACCCAACTAAAACTCCGGGTAAAATTACGAACCCAACTAAAACTCCGGGTATAAAATACGAACCCAACTAAAAAGTCCGGGTAAAATTACGAACCCAACTAAAAAGTCCGGGTAAAATTACGAACCCAACTAAAACTCCGGGTAAAATTACGAACTCAACTAAAACTCCGGGTAAAATTACGAACCCAACTAAAACTCCGGGTAAAATTACGAACCCAACTAAAAGTCCGGGTAAAAAATACGAACCCAACTAAAAAGTCCGGGTAAAATTACGAACCCAACTAAAACTCCGGGTAAAATTACGAACCCAACTAAAACTCCGGGTAAAATTACGAACCCAAGTAAAACTCCGGGTAAAATTACGAACCCAACTAAAACTCCGGGTAAAATTACGAACCCAACTAAAACTCCGGGTAAAATTACGAACCCAACTAAAAGTCCGGGTAAAAATACGAACCCAACTAAAAAGTCCGGGTAACTCAAGACTCCGGGTAAAATTACGAACCCAACTAAAACTCCGGGTAAAATTACGAACCCAACTAAAAGTCCGGGTAAAAAATACGAACCCAACTAAAAGGTCCGGGTAAAATTACGAACCCAACTAAAAAGTCCGGGTAAAATTACGAACCCAACTAAAACTCCGGGTAAAATTACGAACTCAACTAAAACTCCGGGTAAAAATACGAACCCAACTAAAACTCCGGGTAAAAATACGAACCCAACTAAAACTCCGGGTAAAAGATACGAACCCAATTAAAACTCCGGGTAAAAAATACGAACCCAACTAAAACTCCGGGTAAAATTACGAACCCAATTAAAAAGTCCGGGTAAAATTACGAACCCAACTAAAACTCCGGGTAAAAAATACGAACCCAACTAAAAAGTCCGGGTAAAATTACGAACCCAAGTAAAACTCCGGGTAAAATTACGAACCCAACTAAAACTCCGGGTAAAATTACGAACCCAACTAAAAGTCCGGGTAAAAAATACGAACCCAACTAAAAAGTCCGGGTAAAATTACGAACCCAGGTGAAACTCCGGGTAAAATTACGAACCCAACTAAAACTCCGGGTAAAATTACGAACCCAACTAAAAGTCCGGGTAAAAAATACGAACCCAACTAAAAAGTCCGGTTAAAATTACGAACCCAACTAAAAGTCCGGGTAAAAAATACGAACCCAACTAAAAAGTCCGGGTAAAAAATACGAACCCAACTAAAAAGTCCGGGTAACTCAAGACTCCGGGTAAAATTACGAACCCAACTAAAACTCCGGGTAAAATTACGAACCCAACTAAAAGTCCGGGTAAAAAATACGAACCCAACTAAAAGGTCCGGGTAAAATTACGAACCCAACTAAAACTCCGGGTAAAATTATGAACCCAACTAAAAGTCCGGGTAAAAAATTCGAACCCAACTAAAAAGTCCGGGTAAAATTACGAACCCAACTAAAACTCCGGGTAAAATTACGAACCCAACTAAAAAGTCCGGGTAAAATTACGAACCCAACTAAAAAGTCCGGGTAAAATTACGAACCCAACTAAAAAGTCCGGGTAAAATTACGAACCCAACTAAAACTCCGGGTAAAATTACGAACTCAACTAAAACTCCGGGTAAAAATACGAACCCAACTAAAACTCCGGGTAAAAGATACGAACCCAATTAAAACTCCGGGTAAAAAATACGAACCCAACTAAAACTCCGGGTAAAATTACGAACCCAATTAAAAAGTCCGGGTAAAATTACGAACCCAACTAAAACTCCGGGTAAAAAATACGAACCCAACTAAAAAGTCCGGGTAAAATTACGAACCCAAGTAAAACTCCGGGTAAAATTAGGAACCCAACTAAAACTCCGGGTAAAATTACGAACCCAACTAAAAGTCCGGGTAAAAAATACGAACCCAACTAAAAAGTCCGGGTAAAATTACGAACCCAGGTGAAACTCCGGGTAAAATTACGAACCCAACTAAAACTCCGGGTAAAATTACGAACCCAACTAAAAGTCCGGGTAAAAAATACGAACCCAACTAAAAAGTCCGGTTAAAATTACGAACCCAACTAAAAGTCCGGGTAAAAAATACGAACCCAACTAAAAAGTCCGGGTAAAAAATACGAACCCAATTAAAACTCCGGGTAAAAATACGAACCCAACTAAAACTCCGGGTAAAAATACCAACCCAACTAAAACTCCGGGTAAAAAATACGGACCCAACTAAAACTCCGGGTAAAAATACGAACCCAACTAAAACTCCGGGTAAAAATACGAACCCAACTAAAACTCCGGGCAAAAATACTAACCCAACTAAAAAGTCCGGGTAAAAAATGCGAACCCAACTAAAACTCCGGGTATAAATACGAACCCAACTAAAACTCCGGGTAAAAATACGAACCCAACTAAAACTCCGGGTAAAAAATACGAACCCAACTAAAACTCCGGGTAAAAAATACAAACCCAACTAAAAAGTCCGGTAAAAAATATGAACCCAACTAAAACTGCAGGTAAAATTACCAACACAACTAAAACCGGGTAAAAATACGAACCCAACTAAAACTCCGGGTAAAAAATACGAACCCAACTAAAACTCCGGGTAAAAAATACGAACCCAACTAAAACTCCGGGTAAAATTACGAACCCAACTAAAAGTCCGGGTAAAAAATACGAACCCAACTAAAAAGTCCGGGTAAAATTACGAACCCAACTAAAACTCCGGGTAAAATTACGAACCCAACTAAAACTCCGGGTATAAAATACGAACCCAACTAAAAAGTCCGGGTAAAATTACGAACCCAACTAAAAAGTCCGGGTAAAATTACGAACCCAACTAAAACTCCGGGTAAAATTACGAACTCAACTAAATCTCCGGGTAAAATTACGAACCCAACTAAAACTCCGGGTAAAATTACGAACCCAACTAAAAGTCCGGGTAAAAAATACGAACCCAACTAAAAAGTCCGGGTAAAATTACGAACCCAACTAAAACTCCGGGTAAAATTACGAACCCAACTAAAACTCCGGGTAAAATTACGAACCCAAGTAAAACTCCGGGTAAAATTACGAACCCAACTAAAACTCCGGGTAAAATTACGAACCCAACTAAAACTCCGGGTAAAATTACGAACCCAACTAAAAGTCCGGGTAAAAATACGAACCCAACTAAAAAGTCCGGGTAACTCAAGACTCCGGGTAAAATTACGAACCCAACTAAAACTCCGGGTAAAATTACGAACCCAACTAAAAGTCCGGGTAAAAAATACGAATCCAACTAAAAGGTCCGGGTAAAATTACGAACCCAACTAAAAAGTCCGGGTAAAATTACGAACCCAACTAAAAAGTCCGGGTAAAATTACGAACCCAACTAAAACTCCGGGTAAAATTACGAACTCAACTAAAACTCCGGGTAAAAATACGAACCCAACTAAAACTCCGGGTAAAAGATACGAACCCAATTAAAACTCCGGGTAAAAAATACGAACCCAACTAAAACTCCGGGTAAAATTACGAACCCAATTAAAAAGTCCGGGTAAAATTACGAACCCAACTAAAACTCCGGGTAAAAAATACGAACCCAACTAAAAAGTCCGGGTAAAATTACGAACCCAAGTAAAACTCCGGGTAAAATTACGAACCCAACTAAAACTCCGGGTAAAATTACGAACCCAACTAAAAGTCCGGGTAAAAAATACGAACCCAACTAAAAAGTCCGGGTAAAATTACGAACCCAGGTGAAACTCCGGGTAAAATTACGAACCCAACTAAAACTCCGGGTAAAATTACGAACCCAACTAAAAGTCCGGGTAAAAAATACGAACCCAACTAAAAAGTCCGGTTAAAATTACGAACCCAACTAAAAGTCCGGGTAAAAAATACGAACCCAACTAAAAAGTCCGGGTAAAAAATACGAACCCAATTAAAACTCCGGGTAAAAATACGAACCCAACTAAAACTCCGGGTAAAAATACGAACCCAACTAAAACTCCGGGTAAAAAATACGGACCCAACTAAAACTCCGGGTAAAAATACGAACCCAACTAAAACTCCGGGCAAAAATACTAACCCAACTAAAAAGTCCGGGTAAAAAATGCGAACCCAACTAAAACTCCGAGTATAAATACGAACCCAACTAAAACTCCGGGTAAAAATACGAACCCAACTAAAACTCCGGGTAAAAAATACGAACCCAACTAAAACTCCGGGTAAAAAATACAAACCCAACTAAAAAGTCCGGTAAAAAATATGAACCCAACTAAAACTGCGGGTAAAATTACCAACACAACTAAAACTCCGGGTAAAAATACGAACCCAACTAAAACTCCGGGTAAAAAATACGAACCCAACTAAAACTCCGGGTAAAAAATACGAACCCAACTAAAACTCCGGGTAAAATTACGAACCCAACTAAAAGTCCGGGTAAAAAATACGAACCCAACTAAAAAGTCCGGGTAAAATTACGAACCCAACTAAAACTCCGGGTAAAATTACGAACCCAACTAAAACTCCGGGTATAAAATACGAACCCAACTAAAAAGTCCGGGTAAAATTACGAACCCAACTAAAAAGTCCGGGTAAAATTACGAACCCAACTAAAACTCCGGGTAAAATTACGAACTCAACTAAATCTCCGGGTAAAATTACGAACCCAACTAAAACTCCGGGTAAAATTACGAACCCAACTAAAAGTCCGGGTAAAAAATACGAACTCAACTAAAAAGTCCGGGTAAAATTACGAACCCAACTAAAACTCCGGGTAAAATTACGAACCCAACTAAAACTCAGGGTAAAATTACGAACCCAAGTAAAACTCCGGGTAAAATTACGAACCCAACTAAAACTCCGGGTAAAATTACGAACCCAACTAAAACTCCGGGTAAAATTACGAACCCAACTAAAAGTCCGGGTAAAAATACGAACCCAACTAAAAAGTCCGGGTAACTCAAGACTCCGGGTAAAGTTACGAACCCAACTAAAACTCCGGGTAAAATTACGAACCCAACTAAAAGTCCGGGTAAAAAATACGAATCCAACTAAAAGGTCCGGGTAAAATTACGAACCCAACTAAAACTCCGGGTAAAATTATGAACCCAACTAAAAGTCCGGGTAAAAAATTCGAACTCAACTAAAAAGTCCGGGTAAAATTACGAACCCAACTAAAACTCCGGGTAAAATTACGAACCCAACTAAAAAGTCCGGGTAAAATTACGAACCCAACTAAAAAGTCCGGGTAAAATTACGAACCCAACTAAAAAGTCCGGGTAAAATTACGAACCCAACTAAAACTCCGGGTAAAATTACGAACTCAACTAAAACTCCGGGTAAAAATACGAACCCAACTAAAACTCCGGGTAAAAGATACGAACCCAATTAAAACTCCGGGTAAAAAATACGAACCCAACTAAAACTAC
>CAXIES010000101.1:2500-22157 GCA_964023965.1 Melinopterus prodromus
CACCCACACCCACACACACACACACACACACACACACACACACACACACACACACACACACACACACACACACACACACACACACACACACACACACACACACACACAGAAATTTTTTTGTACCTTGGTCAAATATGTTCAGGGGACCCAAAAGGACATATTTCCGCTAAAATCTTAAAAAAAATTTTCGGCACGATTACAATATTTTACATACTGCGTATGATAATGTAAAAACGTATGTATTATGCACTATAGGTCTTCTTTTTAGACCTCCGCCGGTATGTGTTGTGTTTAACCATTTTGGGGTACCTACAAGTATAAAAAGTATAAAAAATTAAAGAAAAAATATTTATTGTACAGAGTGTTCCACGTTAGAAACAAAGTACATTAATGGGCTTAAGAAAGCGTAATACACGTTTCTTCTCCAGAAAATAGTTTCATGCTTACAAGGAGTATCATAACAACGTACCAACACAAACTAATTTTTACTTTATCATACGCAGTATGGTAAAGTATTGTAATCATGCCGAAAAAAAAAAATTGAGATTTTAGCGGAAATAGGTCTTTTTGGGTCCCGTGAACATTTTTGACCAAGGTACAAACAAATGTCTGTGTGTGTGTGTGTGTGTGTATGTGTGTGTGTGTGTGTGTGTGTGTGTGTGTGTGTGTGTGTGTGTGTGTGCGTATGTGTGTACTCGATTTTTTTGGAGACGATTCCGGAGAAACTACTAAAGGTATCGGGACGAAAGTTCATATTTAGAAGTTTTATGACCAAACTTAGAGCTGAAAAGCTTTTGGTTCAAAAGGGTCCAAAGGAACTGGTAGTTTATTCTAAGCCTTTTTCAAGGATTTTAGAAATGAGCCGCCATTTCTGTAATTTCGTCAAAATAGTTAAATAATAAATTAAAGCAGAGGAAAGTTTGAATAATTTATGCCTATGACATTTTTTGGTAAAATTAATAGTTTAGCTGCAAGAGCAAATTCTATTTGATCGAGATCGGTCGCATCTGCATTGATTTAATACTATATAGTGACCCAGGATGTGCAAGTTTTTCAGTCTAATGACAGTACCGGTAGTGTCAAATGCTGATGTTTTGACATTATCTCACAATTAATCAATATCAATAGTATCAAAAGGTCTCATTTTGTGATACCGTGTACCGTCCTTGCCTGATGGCGTCGGATAGGCAGCGTGTTGAGCGTGTGCAAAATGCATGTGTTCTGTTTGTTTTTGGTTTGAGGAAGTATGATCATGCATCGAATGGGTTGGGCGACTTGGGGTGGTTGAACATGGATAACACTACGGTGTTGCATGCAGCAATATTGTATCATAAGTTACTATCCACTAGGATCCCACAATACCTCATGCGGAAGATATGCTGTAGAACGGATGTCCATAACCTTAATTTAAGATTCGGGGGTTTGTTTGCTCCACCTGCCCATCGCACTGAGCTGTATAAACGATCATTCTCTTACCAGGTCACATATATGGTCTCCGGGAAGATATGAAAAATTTATCGTTAAACAGTTTTGGGGGAAAGGTGAAGCGTTGTCTGTTTGCTCAACAGGAGAGACTTTAGGCATCGAGCGCACATTGGAGGCTTTTTAATTTTTATTTTTTATGGGCATGTGCAATGTTTTGTTGAGTTGGATTTGCTGCAATTACGTGTAATTAGACTCTAGAGTATGTTTTTGTTTTGATAAGTTCTCGGAATTATTTTTATATTATTGCTACAATTATGTCTTAGTTGTAGTTTGCGTAAGGGGTTGAGTGGAAGAGTAAGGCAATTTGGAAACAAGTGTGCGGAACTGCGCCCTAAATATAAATAATATTTTGTTGCATTTAATATTGTCTTATTTTAATAAAGGAATTATTTATTTATCTGTTAAATCCTTGCTAACTAGCTTTATTTTAATGTAGACACGACTGATGTCAATCAAATAGATTCTCATGCAGCTAAACTATTAATTTTATATATTTTATGATAAAGTCATGTACCTGGCCACATCAGATTTTTTCATTTTAAATATAACAATGCCTGCGTAAGTGTAGTGGAACATCGCAACGCATTTCTCTCCACAACACAACCCGGTTAACCGTATGTACCGTTTCAATTTATTTTCATTTTCTTTCTCTACCACTGATATTAAATAATAAAACTTTTTTCAGGATTTCCTTACAACATAACAGACCCAAAAATATTATTTCATATAACTCAGAAACGCCATGTATTGTTCAATTTTAAATCCGTCTATGCTGCGTATTTAAACAGGACATGCCATATATTAATTTATAAATTTGACACAGTAGAACATGATAGAAATAAAATCACAAAAAAATATTGATGACAAATGTTGTAGCAGTAATTAATTTACAATAGGTGTACTACAGTGAAGAACAATTTTTAATACAGTTTGCTTTTTTCCTATTTTATACTGTTTTATTGTGTTTCTTAAGTTATTAACCTTCACATTCTTAGTATGAAGGTTAAAATGCTATACATAAATAAAACAACACATCTAGAGCCAATTTACACGAAAAAATAATTTTTGCCAGTTTTTCGGGCCAAATACTCTACTGTGCCACGGGACTACAATTCAAATTGTCGATTCTGGAACATTGACGAAATTCTACGCAATTTAGTTTCCTTTTTACGAAAATATTGCCGTTACTAGTAAAGACATTTCTGTTTGTATAATGAGTCACTAGTGACTTTACCACTGCTGCACTTTCTCTCATCAGGTCCTCTCGAACACGAAATACAATGCCTGAGTCCGTGAGCTTGCGTTTGGCATTGTACACTGCGATTTTTTTGGATCTTCTCACTAATTTTACGATTACAGGTCGAACTACCCCCTCTCGACCTCGAAGTTGGTGGTAAGAATCAATATCCTCCTCATTCACATCAACCTGCAGTTTATTCCTTGCCAGTGAAATAACCGCCTCAGTAAGATGTTCGTTTGAAGTGTCCGTCATACCAAATATTCGAAGACTATTTACTATAGAGTGTACTGTACTGTACTATAGAGTACTGTTGTAGTTTGCTGTATATATTCGATATTGCTTGACGTTACCTGCAACAAATTGGTCTCAAGACCAATAATTCGCTGTTCCTGACCCTTCAGAAGATCTTCATATCTCTTCAAATCGACACTAAATCAGTTATCACCTTTAAGAACTTTTCATTAACAATAACTTTTTCTATTATTCTTTCAACTAGAGATTCTTCGTGGGCTAATGATCGGGCAAATCGCAGATACCTTCGCTGGGCTTATTTATTCCAGACAAGCAATTTAAAATTCGGGAAAATTGGGACCACTGCCAACTATTTTATGACCATATTCGAAATCATTACAATTAGGTTAATATTACGGACAAGAAATTGAGATTTGTCGCCCGGTGTAACCATTAATCTTTTTTAAATTGGTAGGAAATTCATGGGAAATAGGAAATTCAATTCATGTTGTCGTGAATTCTACACTAATGTTTAGAGAGCACTTTTTGGGTTCATTCTAAACCCTCTGACTTAGCATTTTAAATTCTGGTTTTAACATTTTGTTTTACGATTTTTAAAGCCAGTAGAATACCAAAAGTTGGAGATAGATACACGGTATGCATTATTCATTCTTCATGTGATTTTTGCACATAAAAGCAATCTCGCGTAGCGGACAATATAAGTACTAAATGTTTCTCTTTTTGGGATGATCGTCAAGCGGCGTATACGATTTAAAATGCTAATTGCGAAGTTACCGAATTGTAGATACGCTATACAATGCACCAGCGTGTAGTACGTTTGTTATACTTTTATTTCGCTGGATTATTTTTTTAACATATGCGGGTTTGTTCTGATTATTCTGTTTTACTAGCAATTTCCTGGGGGAGCTGTTGGGAGCATACGTTGCGCTATTCTCGCTGGTTTAAAATTACGAGGATTTAACACTAAAATGCCAAGAGCAATGTTATTGAATATTATAAATGAGTTGAACATATTTGTAGATATGTTAAGAAGTATGTGTTTTTGCTATCATAAAAAGTTGTCGAAGTTACAGAGGATACTAATTATATTTTGAAAGGAACAATTTATTTAATATCTTCAACAATCAAAATTATTTAAAAAAGTCTTATGTGGCCAGGCACATGACTACACAGCAGTGTTAAACGTTGATGTTCTGACAATACTCTCAAAAGTATCAAAATATCTGTCAAAGGCTAGCTAACTAGTTTTAGTTCAGTACCAGCGATTTCTATGAAATAGAATGTGCTCATGCAGCTAAACTATTAAGTTAACTAGAAAATTTCATAGACCTATTTATGCAAAATTTCCTCTACTTTAATTTGTTATTTAACTATTTTGATGAAATTACAGAAATGGCGGCTCATTTACAAAGTTGTGGAAAAATGCTAAGAGTAAATGTCCAGTTACTTTGGACCCTATTGAACAAAAATTCCTTCTGCTCTAAGTTTGGGCATGAAAGTTCTAAATATGCAGTTTCGTCCCAATACCTTTTCAGCTTCATATGTTGTCATAGTGACGTTATAGGAGTGCTCAGAATCGCTCAGAATACCCATAAACACCCCAAAAAGAATATTTCCGAGTATCTATAAGGTTATCTACAGCCTATAGAGGCACACAGAATCGCAATATTCCTTATAGATCTATAACGACTTATAGGTTTGACCTTATAGACGCTACAGATGTGCACAGAATCGACCCATTAAAGCTTGGAACGCACTCTATATGTATATTTGTATGCGGTAAATAGATGGTGCATGGTCTCACTAAATTCCTTGCTTAGATGCAAGCTGTTTATTCATTTGTAAAAAGGACTCTTCCTTTTTTACGGTTAAACAAACCCCTAGGAAACGTTAACTCGTTTCCCTAAAACTACTATTATCTAAAAAAATAAACTCAAAGTATCCGACTTAAAGTACCTTTTCCTCCGTTGCATCACATATATCTCCAACAACACCGTTGTCAACCACGATTCATACTTTCGGCGATTCATAAAGATGAAGATTACCTGTAACAAGAATTAATACATGTGAGTATAATATTAACACAACAATAAATTGTTAATTAATATACAGTCTTCGCGATATAAATAACAAATGTACAAATGTTTATTTTAGTTAAAGGGGATGAATGTTAATTTTTGATTTATTATTAAGGTAACCTTAGGCACATCCGAATAATTTATTGTACAGTATATTGTTGATATTTGTCATTATTAATGACAAATACATTGGTACATTTATCTACACACGAGTATTATGATTTGTTTGTTGTACTAGTCTGTGACGTAAACAAAAGTTTATCGCGAGCGACTAACGAAATTTTCTTCTTTCATAAGTAAATAAAATTGCCTGAAATCGAGTTAATTTTAGTTTGCTGCCAAATACAATTACATCGTTTAGTGAAAGTTTGATTAATTCTTATACACCAACAACTCAACGTACGTATAATCCCATATGGCAAAATCCCATTTCGTTCGCGGTAAATTCCGGGGTTTTATTAGGGTGTCAGGGGAAAGTTATTGCCGCATCAGTTCAACGCCTTAGTCCGGGACATCTACGAGGCGGTCAGCCGAGAAGGAAGAAAACAATTTTTGTCCGTCCGAAATGGACCTTATTCCAGTAATCAAGAAATCCAATTCCGGTCTATGATAACGGCGGGAATTACCTAACAACCACTAGTGACCGGATACGATTTTTGTGGAATTTTATGGGATTTTTATGGTACGATGCAATTTAGCACACTTGGTATCAATCCACCATTTCCACGCACGACCCCCCAACAAAAGTAAAGAGAGACGAAATATACGATGCCACGTTTGACGGAAAAAGATACCGCAAGACATCCTTCATCTCTCTTTGTGCGCCTTCTTTTTCTGTCAAACGTAGCATGGCATCTTTCCTCTCCTTTTTCATTTGCTGGGAGTCGAGCATGGAAATGATAGATTCAAGTATGATTATATTTTTGCGGCGGCTATTAAAAATGAAAACGTCGAGATTTAATTTAAAGAAAACAAAAACAGCAAATTCAAAATCATCTCGTCGTCTACGTATGTGGTTTGCGTCGTTTTCATCTGTCTGGCCTGGTTCTTAGATCCTCTTGACATCTTTCTTCGTCCAGGTTTGGGATGGCCGTCTACTTTACTGAACAAAATTACTGACGGCTTGGACTGTGTATACAGATTCGTTAGAATCATCAGATTGACTTCTTTCATTCACATCATTAATAAGCATTTTTACTTTATCATACGTAGTATGACAAAGTACTGTAATCGAGTAAAAAAGAAATGCGATTTTAGTAGAAATATATCCGATTGGGTCCCCAGAACAATTTTGACGAAGGTTACCATTTTTCAACAATTTTGCAAATGAGCCGTCATTTCTGTAATTTCGTCAAAAAAATTTAAAATATCAATTTTAAGTTGATAAAATGTTATCTTTATGAACGCACATGAACCAAAAATAAAAAGTTGGCCATATGAAAGAAATTGAGTCCTATATACATACATAAGTTTATAATTGCCGTCGATAAAAAATAGTTTTTTTCTTTCACGTAAGAACATTATAAATGTTGGTCACACAAAAACAACAATTGTGAGATTTCTCGTTCGTTGCAATATTGACAATAATTTGCATCACCTACGAAAATAAGCTATATTTATTAAATTTTCCCAAGTTTAGACCAACTCTGTTAACATTTTTGAAAAGAAAAATTACTTCATTCTTTACATGTTTTTTTAATTGTGACATTTTTGGTGGTATATGTGGGTTCAACTTTTCGTCAACCTTGAATTTAGATTTTCCAAAAAAAAGACCAGATCAGGGGAAATGTTTTTTAAAATTTTAATGAACTTGTTCCGTATACTATATATGCACAACTTATAGTGAACTATCAGATGAATGCATTTTAACCAGATGCTTAATAATAATTTAGTAAACAATAGAAAGGCAAAGGCATTAGACTCTAAAGAGGGCAGAGTTGGTTTTCACCATTAAAGTCCTCTAAAAATAAAAAAAATATTTCGAGCCAGTCCTTTAATTGTTTTTAAATATTTCTTGAAGTTACTTGGTTTCCCAATAGAAACAAAGAATATTGGCCACCCGGCACATATTAATACCTCAAAAACGATGCTGTATCAGAGAAACGATGATAGGACATAAATCCTACCTTTGGTATCGCTAATTGGCTCTGAAGTCACCAACTGAAGACACCTAGTGTAACGTTAAAAGTTATAAAATGGCAAGGAATATTCGCTTTTTAAATTTCTAATAAGGTGTGTACAAAGCGAAATCACGAGCTTGAAAATTGTGACATCCTGCATATCGTTAATGTGCACACAGTTTGTCACAAGGGCCTTCATCCTATATATCACAATAGGATGATTACTATGGCCTTTATTGAATAGAATCTGTGAGGTCGATATTTTGCATCAGAATTCGGATCTGGTCACATTTGCCCCAAATTATAACTGCGACAAAGTTAGTCAAACTATTGTATAATATCCATTTTAGTGAGAATCACACGAATACGATATTGACATTATGCAAACCGCTGCTGAACAAATAACCTGTACAAATGCGGTACATGGTCGCAAGCTCTATTGTGTTGAGGACATAATGGGGTAAGTTGAACACGACTTTGAACGTAACATTTGTGCTGTTATGCATAATTCAAAGTGTCTCAGAACCTCCAGCAACAAATACTGAATTATTATACAAAACGTAAGTTTTAATAATGCAAAATGTATTTAATTTGTAAAATGAATGAATTAATATAAAAAAAAACATTTTCATTATATTTTATTATGTATAAAACAAATTTTGGGACACTATTTCATTACTTTCACAAACACATTGTATCATAATGAAAATCAAAGCACGAGCGTTCGAACACAACAAATTCAATTAGAGCTCACCAACTCCCCTCTTGAAAAAGGTACGTTAACTCCGTCCTGATATCAGCTGTTTATGCAGATTATATAATGAATAAAACTGACAAAATAATCTCTGGCGCTCTGCTCCAAAATCAGTCAGGCATCTGCTCTGCCCTCATAAATATTAATGAACTATCGATTGGAACTCTATTAAGGCGGCAATTCTTTTCATCTATCGCCCACACAACAACAAATTTTGCGACGGCAAAGATAACTAGCGGTAGACATGGGCGCCGTTACAAAATGTTCCAGGGGAAGCAAGATTTTTTTTAGTAATAAAGGGTGACGTAGTGTGAATGACTATGGTATTAACTATTTTGCAGCGTTTTCGTCTTGTGTTATTTGTTGTAAATGACATTGATAATTAGAGACCTATTCATATTTGTTAGTTACTATTCTAAAATGAAGCACAACATACGTGAACATAAAAAATATAAAAAACACAGCCCAGATTGTTCGTTAAACTTAAACTGCATTCACCCTAAAAATCTCCGTTGCTTTTATGGTTGTGTCATTTTGTACACATTATTTTATGTTATTAGCCACGGGTGTGACCCCTGTATGCCCGACGACTTACCTATAGCGTGTTGATATTAAGTAAATTGCAAGAAAATGTGCTGCCTTTCTATCGTTTATTGATATATAATTAATAATTTTTATTAAGAATTGTTCGTAATTAAATATTTTTCAGAAACATTGAACTTTTTAGAATTTCAGTTTTGGTCTGATTGTCAACCAATATTGTAGAGTTTTTATTACTTATAGGAGTAAGTAACGTTAATTGTCTATAAGAATTTACAGCTCATGTTCACCGAGCAAGGCCTAATGTATAATGAATAATAATAATGATCTTATTTCAATAAACACGATTATAGTCCTTTTTGTCCATTTTGTCTGTATTTTTGTCTGTGGTTGCCAACTAACATTGTCGTCTTTCTACTGTTGTCGATGAACACGAACAATTCTTATAGAGAATTAATAAACGAGGCGAAGGCAGTATTAGTTGGAATTCACGTAGTAGTAGAGGATTTAGAATAATTAAAACAAAACTACGGGCATAAACTGAATACATTTGATAATTCCATTCTAGAATCGCCTCAATCGAACAAAAAGGCGACAATATTATTTTAAAGTTTAGCCGCAATAGCGCGAAACAATTTATAAATACATAAAAAAAGTTGAAATTGTTATTAGGTATTACTATTATAGGTAAACATTTGAAAGGCGACAATACTAAGTCAATTAATTAATAATAATTGTTTATATATGTATAAGCTGTATAGGAAATCACTATACAGATAATACGGTCTCTAGTAGACAAATTTTTGAATGAACTTATGTCCGGAAATGTGTTGTTTGAACGCTGGAGGAAGTCGGAAGATGGAAGCAAGTTTACATACAGCATAGTAAAAATACTGTCATGTATCATACCATGGCACTTTTAAAACCAAATAACATTTGTCTGATTTATTTAACGTGTTTGAAAGGAGTGAATGAGAACAGTATTATAAATTTGGTACCAAACGTCCCCCCCCCCCCTGCCTATATGTAACGGCGCCCCTGGCGGTGGACTCCTATAACAGAACAAATGTCGTTTTCTGATATTTTGATTAACTTCTACAGATTGGTACTCATACAATTTTTAATTTAAAAGATATTACAGGTTTCCGTCATTTCAAATTACCTTACAAAGTGCGAGGTTTCGACAAGAAATGTGTTAACAAAGCTTTGTGGAACACACACTCCTTATAGTACACTACATACACCCACATACTTATGCACCTTACAATAATTATGTCTGAAATTTCCAAAAAAATCTGATGATGAATTTTTACCTTATACACAAAAAATCTGATGTGACCTGGCTAATGACTTTATCATACAATATATAAAATTAATAGTTTAGCTGCATGAGAATTTATTTGATTGAGATCATTCGTGTCTGCATTAAAATACAACTAGTTAGCCAGGATATAACAGATAAATAAATAATTAAGTAAATAAATAATTCCTTTATTAAAATAAGACAAATTAAATGCAACAAAATATTATTTATATTTAGGGCGCAGTTCAGCACACTTGTTTCCAAATTGCCTTACTCTTCCACTCAACCCCTTACGCAAACTAGAACTAGGACATAATTGTAGCAATAATATAAAAATAATTCCGAGAACTTATCAAAACAAAAACAAAAACAATTACTCTAGAGTCTAATTACACGTAATTGTAGCAAATCCAACTCAACAAAACATCGCACCTGCCCATAAAAACAAAAATTAAAACAGCCTCCAATGTGCGCTGGATGCCTATAGTCCTCCCCTGTTGAGCAAACATACAAGGCTTCACCTTTCCCCCCAAACTGTTTAACGATAAATTTTTCATATCTTCCCTGAGACCATTGTATATGTGACTGACCTGGTAGGAGAATGACCGTTTATACAGCTCAGTGCGATGGGCAGGTGGCGCAAACAAACCCCAAATCTTAAATTAAGGTTATGGACATCCATTCTACAGCATATCTTCCGCATGAGGTATTGTGGGATCCTAGTGGATAGCAACTTATGATACAATATTGCTGCATGCAACACCCTAGTGTTATCCAAGTTCAACCACCCCAAGTCGCCCAGCCCATTCGATACATGATCATACTTCGTCAAACCAAAAACAAACAGAACACATGCATTTTGGACACGCTGAACACGCTGCCTTTCCGACGCCATCAGGCAAGGACGGTACACGGTATCACAATATGATATCTTTTGATACTATTAACTACTGTCAATATTAATTGTGAGATAATGTCAAAACATCAGCATTTGACACTGCCGGTACTGTCATTAGACTGAAAAATTTGGAAATCCTGGTCACTATATAGTATTAAATCAATGCAGATGCGACCGATCTCGATCAAATAGAATTTGCTCTTGCAGCTAAACTATTAATTTTACCAAAAAATGTCATAGGCATAAATTATTCAAAATGTCCACTGCTTTAATTTATTATTTAACTATTTTGACCAAATTACAGAAATGGCGGCTCATTTCTAAAATCCTTGAAAAAGGCTTAGAGTAAACACCTAGTTCCTTTGGACTCTTTTGAACCTAAAGCTTTTCAACTCTAAGTTTGGTCATGAAACTTCTAAATATGAAGTTCCGTGCCGATACCTTTAGTAGTTTCTCCGGAATCGAATTCACAAAAACTGAGTACACACACACACATGCACACACACACACACACACACACACACACACACACACACACAGACATTTTTTTGTACCTTGGTCAAATATGTTCAGGGGACCCAAAAGGACATATTTCCGCTAAAATCACAAACATTTTTTTCGGCACGATTACAATACTTTACATACTGGGTCTGATAAAGTAAAAACGGATGTTGTTTTGAAAATAACAATAATACGTACGGAATGTAGAGAACTTCTAATGAATAATTGTTGCAATAGCGCTTATTTGCCTTCCGAGTATTAAAAAGCGAGAAATTTGCGAAAACATAGTTTTTCGCGACCTTTGATCTTGAATATCTCGCAACGCCGGCACTAAGTTGTTGGGGGACGGTATAAACGCTTTTTAAAACACAAAAACATAAAGAAAATTTATTAAAAAAATTGCGATTCTTCCAATTGAAACTTACATTCGTAGAAACTAGTGTTGCAATATGACCATTAGATAGCCGCCGAATTGTCTGCCCATTAAAATAAAGCATTCGCTCTAGATTACAATTAAAACATCAGCTTGCTACTTGTTTACTTTTTAAAAATCAAGCTGCCGTAATGTGCAAGATAAGAAATGTCCAAAAAATTGTCTTTTAGGTCAAAAGACGTGTCCAAAGGAATCCTTCTGTCGATTTATAGTGGAATACTATTTTTACTGCAGTACTATTATTTGCCTGTTGGTTTGTTAGCTACTCTTTGTTATTACTTATATTTTGGTTGTATTTATTAATGTTTAAGTGTCTTTTCTGTCTTATTTTTGAACTTGTGATAATAAATATGTACAAATTTACTAAGCAGAATTTTCAGCAGTAATATTAATACATTTCTCTATTTGATTTCTGTATCAATGTTTACAAACCTATATGTTATTTAATACTAAAGGCTTGTTTAACCCTACTCTATACTGTTGTATATCACACATGCTCCTTCCACAATTATATTATATTATATTATACATACTATTATACGTCAGAGACGTCAGACTACTTTTGCGATAATAATCTTCTTGTTTGATGTTTGCGTCTACATGTTCAATTTACATACATAGTACACAATACATAATTGTACAGTACGATCAGTAACAGTAGCGAACGCTGTAGGCACATGCAGGAGATTACTAATTGCCAACGTTTGACACACAACTTGTCTAGCCTGCAATTTCGTGTCATCTACCTAAAAATCTTTCTGTCCAAAATTATATTGATTGACCAACAAATTTTAAAAGTTTCAGTGGTACACAAATGAAGGTTGTGTAGCAATTGTCACTGTAGAGATTAATATGGATGTGGTAACTGAAAGTCACTTATAGGTTTCCTTGCACTGAATACAAATCCGGCCTAAAGTTGACAGTAAAATTTTTTTCATTAAATGATCTCAAACTTGTGATTTGGCATTCTTGCCGATGTTCTAGAAACCTCAGATAGTAGAAACCTAAATTAGTCAAGCTTTAAATGTGTTTCCTTTTTCTCGTTCCAAAATAGTTAGATATAATAATATTCTTGATGGGACTGGGAGCTGGCATTAAAAGAAAACTCTTTTATGCTGACGTTTCGGCTATATTTACAGCCATAATCATAGCTACAACAACTAGGAATATATGAGTACATCAATAGTTAAATTATAATAAAAAATCTGATGTGGCCAGGCACATGACTTTATCATACAATATATAAAATTAATAGTTTAGCTGCATGAGAATCTATTCTATTAAGATAAATCGTAGGTATTGTCAAAGCATCAGCATTTGACACTACCTACACTACATCATTAGAATAATAGTTATTTATGTCACAAATGCCGAAAGTACGGAATAGCACGACGAGCGGTGATGCGGCGCGTCACCGAAGGCGGAGTGTCGCCGTCGCATGTGAGCGAGTCGCGCTATCTAGTTTTTGGCAGGAGCGACATCAACGTTTATTGTGTTGCCTTTTAAGAAATACGTATTTAAAAAAAATAAATAAATGATTTCTGTATAGTAAATGTCTTGGAATGATATCTTGGAATGATACGCAGTTTTATATAGAAAACATTTAATTCTATATACTGGATATACAGTGTACATATATTAATCATTAACAACTGTCAATAACAATTCCATAACGTTCACAGCTTACTAAAACAAACTACTGTCATAGTTGCCTGGATTAACGGAGTAATTACTCCAACACCCTCCCTTAATCCAGTGCTACAATGTATATATAATCTAAAATACTTCACAATATTCCTAACTGGCTTGTGCAAAACGTATGTTTAATATTATGAAGTCCCTTAGTAAATACATCAGCAATCATTTCACTGGTTGATAGATATGCCAGCTTTATATCACCTCTATCTACAATTTCTCTTATATAATGATATTTTACATCGATGTGTTTCGTGCGATTGTGAAAAACAGGATTATAAACTAGTTTTTGAGCACTCTGATTATCATTATATAAAGTAATTGAACCATCAAGATTTATTAATTCGTTTAATAAACCCTTAAGAAATACTGCTTCTTTGGATGCTTGTGTTATAGCTACATACTCGGCTTCTGTACTTGATAAACTAATAGTATGCTGCTTTTTAGCTTCCCAAGAAACTGTACATTCTCCTAATTTAAAAACAAAACCAGTATATGACTTTCTGTCATATTGGTCGTTTGCCCAATCAGCGTCAACAAAACCGCTGATATTGCATGCACTACTTTTCTTAAATATTAAACACTTATCAATTGTTCCTTTCAAATATTTTAAAACTCGCTTTGCGTATTGAAAATGAATATTCGAATAACAAGTATTGAACTGACTCAAATAACTAACTGTATATGCTATGTCTGGTCTGCTATTTAATGCTAAGTACATCAAAGATCCTATAAGACATTGATACGGTATGTTAGTATCACAAGTTGATGATCTTTGTAATTTTAAACCTGGCTCAATAGGTGTTGTTACTGTTTTAGCATCTTCCAAGCCAAACTTTTCTATCAAATTTAAAATATAATGCTTCTGATCAATTTTAATTTGATTTCTGCAACGATCTACATTTATATTTAATCCTAAGTACCTTTTTACTTCCCCCAAATCTTTAATTTGAAAATTATCAGCCATAATCTTTTTAATCTTTTCCTTTTCTTCTAAATTATTTGAAAAAATTAAAAAATCATCTACATATAATGCTATTATTACAATTGAGTTTTTCAGCTTTTTGTAATAGACACATGACTCATATTTGGATTTTTGATATCCCACATCCATCAAAACTGTATCTACCCTTTTGTTCCACATTCTTGAGGATTGCTTTAAGCCATATAAAGCTTTTTTAAGCAAACAAACTTTAGTTTCATTAACTACAAAACGTTCTGGTTGATTCATATAAATGCTTTCCTCAAGATTGCTGTTCAGAAAGGCAGTAGTTACGTCAAGCTGATTAATTTCAAGATTAAGATTTATTGCAAGTGCTAGTAAAAGTCTAATGGTTGAAGTTCTAACAACAGGCGCAAATGTTTCTGTATAGTCTATGCCATACTGTTGTGTAAAACCTCTTGCAACTAACCTAGCTTTATACCGTACTGAACCATTGCTTTCGTTTTTGATAACGAAAACCCACTTGCACTGCACTATTTTCTGATGTTCTGGTTTGTCGACATAGATCCATGTTCCATTTTTCATAAGAGCATTGTATTCTTCTTCCATAGCTTCTTTCCATCTGTGACTATCTGGTCTACTCATCGCTTCTTCCACTGTTGAAGGCTCTAGTAACTGTTGAGTCACCAAATATGTTTTGTGATCTTTGGCTTTTAGTCGTTCTGATCGTCTCAACTGGAATTCAGGCTCTGCCACTGAGTCAATATTCTGTATACATACAAGTCTGTCTGGCTCTTCACTCAGTTCATTGTTTTCTTTAGTGTTCTGATCGATAACCAGATCTTCCTGAGTTTCTTGAATTTCGGATTCCAATATAAACTTATTTTCAAAGAAAAATACATCTCTTGATTTCATTATCTTTCCTGGTTGTTCTGGATCGAAGAGTCTATACCCTTTTGAATCTTCACAATACCCAACAAATATATACATTTTGCTCTTTGCAGCAAATTTCTTCCGAAGACATTGTGGAATATGTGCTTGTGCTATACAGCCAAATACTTTTAAGTGGTTCAAATTCACTTTCTCACCTGTCCAAATTTCTTCTGGTGTAGCATTTCTTACGGCTTTATGTGGTGATCTATTTTTCAAGTAAGTTGCTGTGTTGACTGCTTCTGCCCACATTTTATCACAAGACTTGGCTTCTTGCATGAGACATCTAGCCTTTTCAACTAAGGTTCGATTAGCTCTTTCTGCAACGCCGTTCTGTTCTGGAGTATATCTAATTGTCGTCTGGTGTATTATTCCATGTGTCTTCAAATATTCTTTGAAGTTATTATTGACATATTCGGTTCCATTATCAGTTCTAAGTTTCTTAATTTTCTTGTTGGTCTGATTTTCGACTACTGCTTTAAATTCTTTAAAACTCGAAAATGCGTCACCTTTTGTTTTCAAGAAATAAACAAAAATTTTTCTTGAAAAATCATCAATAAAAGTGAGAATATACCTCGTCCCACTCCATGATTGTTCTGGCATTGGCCCACATATATCTGAGTGTACCAACTCGAGCAGCTCCTTTGCGCGTTTT
Organism: Melinopterus prodromus; assembly: GCA_964023965.1. NCBI lineage: Eukaryota > Metazoa > Arthropoda > Insecta > Coleoptera > Scarabaeidae > Melinopterus > Melinopterus prodromus. The sequence goes on from CAXIES010000101.1 coordinate 18,328, forward strand.
CCCCCTGACTTTTGGAACGGTTGTCGACTCTGTTTTTCTTTGAGACAAACAGCACACTGCTCGCCTTTTTCTGCTTGGTAATTAATTCCTGTGGCCATTCCTTTTCGCAATAAACTCATACTTATTCTATTCAAATGACCAAGTCTTCTGTGCCATAGCTCTTCAGAACTACCGACTGCTACAAATGCACTCTCTCTCGAAATGTCATCGATTGTATCCAATCTATACAGACCATTCTTGTTTGATGCTGTGACTACAAGATTCGCTTTAGATTTGAAATTCTTAAAACGCTCCGCATTATATACTGAACATCCATCAGAAGTGAACATCACTACATGCCCCTTGTTAACCATTTTATTTACAGATAGCAAATTGGTTTTAAGGTCTGGCACATAAACAACATCTGAAATAATCTTACTTCCATGTATTGTGTTCACATGGACGTCTCCGACACCAAAACTTGAAATTTTCTGATTGTTTGCAATCGTGACTTGTGCCTCTTCTTTGTTCTTAAAATTACGCAATAGCTCCTTCTGGAAAGTCATATGCGTAGTGGCTCCGGAATCTATAAACCATGTATCACCCTCTTTTACTTTCACATCGGCTGCTACGTGTAAAGCTTGATTCCTCTGAGGTTTTGATGTATTTGAACGTTTATTGCACTGATTCTTGTAATGCCCTTGAAGCCCGCAGTTGAAACATTTCACATTCTTCTTAAAATGTTGTTTTTTCTTGGATAAAAGTGCTGCTTCTTGATTTTTATCCTTTCCATACTTGTCATCCTGCAGTAATTTCGCTTTGACGTAGTCGCTTGTCACCTTTGTCCCAGAATGTTCAATGCCCATGACCATCGGATCGTATTCGGCTGTCAACCCACTTAGTAAAATTACTCCAAGAAACTCATCATCTACTGATTGTCCAATGTCAGATAATTTTTGACTTGTAGACATCACCTCGTTGACGTAGTTTTCCATCGTGGTGTGATTTTCTAGCCTAACTCTTACTAAAGCTCGAATGAGACTTAAACGTCGACTTAAGCCTTTATCTTCATAAGCTTTTTCAAGATTTGTCCATGCCTCCTTCGCTGTTAATGCTGACCTCACGTGTGAATAGGTTACTGGTTTAACCATTAAACAAATTCTAGCTAACGCTCTCTGGTCCAAACGAATCTTATCGGCTGCTGATACTGTATCGTCTTCTGCATATCCATCAATACACCTCCATAAATGCTCATTAATTAAGGTCATTTTCATTGCAAATTTCCAATTATTATAATTTTCTCTGCCCTCAAGTCGTTCAAAAGGTAGCTGAACAGTGCTGGTGGAAGTCATCTTGACAAATTACTTATATGACAGGTAATAATTTTCTGATGGCTTCCTCCTCAGTATAAAATGGTTCTGGTTCCCTTATCTTAAGGTTCCTGGGCCCATAACCTCTTGGAATGATATCTTGGAATGATACGCAGTTTTATATAGAAAACATTTAATTCTATATACTGGATATACAGTGTACATATATTAATCATTAACAACTGTCAATAACAATTCCATAACGTTCACAGCTTACTAAAACAAACTACTGTCATAGTTGCCTGGATTAACGGAGTAATTACTCCAACAAAATGCTAGGCTGGTACCACTTTGACGAAACGTCAAGTTTAAAGGTGCGTTCCGATTGGTAGGTAATGGTAGCTAATGGCGGGGTGGTAGAATACGAAATTATAGTATTTCTTACATATCGTGATAATGACACATATTAGTTTGCATGTACATAAACATGAGTCACTAGCAATTTTCTATTGGAAATACTATAACGGCGTCTGCTACCACTGCCATTATCACTAATGAAAACCACCTTTAAAAAGGTAATTCAAATTCTGACAGCTTTATATTTGTTCATGACACATCCCTACCAACATACTAAAATAAAACTACACTCATCGCTATACTTTATTTATAATTTTCGCAATTTATCGTGTTTAGAATTAGATATAAAGACGGGTTGATATTTCTTGTCAACAAACAATCAAATTGGTGATCTTATTTTATTTGAAATTTGTATTTTATAATTTGCCGCACTACAGCGGCAACGTTCCATAGTGGTTCTCCAACCTCTGATGAGATCAGCTGTTTTCGAATGTGGCAACACAAAAAAAAATATTTGTCAAAATCCTGGCTACTATGTAATTTCATATCAATGCAGATGCGACCGATCTCGATCAAATAGAATTTGCTCTTGAAGCTAAACTATTAATTATACCAAAAAATGTCATAGGCATAAATTATGCAAAATTTCTTCTACTTTAATTTATTAATTAACTATTTTGTCAAAATTACAGAAATGGCGGCTCATTTGAAAAATCTTTCAAAAAGGCTTAGAATAAACTACCAGTTCCTTTGGACCCCTTTCAAACAAAGCTTTTCAGCTCTAAGTTTGGTAACAAAACTTCTAATATGAACTTTCGTTCCTATACCTTTAGTAGTTTCTCCGGAATCGTCGTCACAAAAATCGTTTACACACAGACATACACACACACACACACACACACACACACACACACACACACACACACACACACACACACACACACACACACACACACACACACACACACACACACACACACACACACACACACACACACACACACACACCCACGCACACGCACGCACGCACGCACGCACGCACGCACGCACGCACGCACGCACGCACGCACGCACGCACGCACGCACGCACGCACGCACGCACGCACGCACGCACGCACGCACAGCACGCACGCACGCACGCACGCACGCACGCACGCACAGCACGCACGCACGCACGCACGCACGCACGCACGCACGCACGCACGCGCACGCACGCACGCACGCACGCACGCACGCACGCACGCACGCACGCACCGCACGCACGCACGCACGCACGCACGCACGCACGCACGCACGCACGCACGCACGCAACGCACGCACGCACGCACGCACGCACGCACGCACGCACGCACGCACGCACGCACGCACGCACGCACGCACGCACGCACGCACGCACGCACGCACGCACGCACGCACGCACGCACGCACGCACGCACGCACGCACGCACGCACGCAACGCACGCACGCACGCACGCACAGCACGCACGCACGCACGCACGCACGCACGCACGCACGCAACGCACGCACGCACGCAGCGCACCGCACGCACCCGCACGCACGCACGCACGCACGCACGCACGCACGCACGCACGCACGCACGCACGCACGCACGCACGCACGCACCGCACGCACGCACGCACGCACGCACGCACGCACGCACGCACGCACGCACGCACGCACGCACGCACGCACGCACGCACGCACGCACGCACGCACACGCACGCACGCACGCACGCACGCACGCACGCACGCACGCACGCACGCACGCACGCACGCACGCACGCACGCACGCACGCAGCACGCACGCACGCACGCACGCACGCACGCACGCACGCACGCACGCACGCACGCACGCAACGCACGCACGCACGCACGCACGCTACGCACGCACGCACGCACGCACGCACGCACGACGCACGCACGCACGCACGCACGCACGCACGCACGCACGCACGCACGCACGCACGCACGCACGCACGCACCCCCACGCACGCACGCACGCACCCACACGCACGCACGCACGCACGGCACGCACGCACCCACACGCACGCACGCACGCACGCACGCACGCACGCACGCACGCACGCACGCACGCACGCACGCACGCACGCACGCACCCACGCACACACGCACACACACACACACACACACACACACACACACACACACACACACACACACACA
>CAXIES010000102.1:0-33480 GCA_964023965.1 Melinopterus prodromus
TTCGAAACTTTATTTTTTTTTAAATTATTGAATTTGATAGAAAGGGGGGTCTTTTAACAGGGAGACGTTTGACAAAATTTTTTTTTTTTTCGATTTGTTCCAATTTTTCTTCTAATCGATCAGATTGACTTCCGGTTGTTGTATTAAGATCGAATAGCACCGACGGAACGTTTTAAAATTGAATTTTCGAAACTTTATTTTTTTTTAAATTATTGAATTTGATAGAAGGGGAGGGGGGGTTTAACAGGGAGACGTTTGACAAATTTTTTTTTTTTTTTTTTTCGATTTGTTCCAATTTTTCTTCTAATCGATCAGATTGACTTCCGGTTGTTGTATTAGTTGTTGTATTAAGATCGAATAGCACCGACGGAACGTTTTAAAATTGAATTTTCGAAACTTTATTTTTTTTAAATTATTGAATTTGATAGAAGGGGTCTTTTAACAGGGAGACGTTTGACAAAATTTTATTTTTTTTTTCGATTTGTTCCAATTTTTCTTCTAATCGATCAGATTGACTTCCGGTTGTTGTATTAAGATCGAATAGCACTGACGGAACGTTTTAAAATTGAATTTTCGAAACTTTATTTTTTTTTTTAATTATTGAATTTGATAGAAAGGGGGGGTCTTTTAACAGGGAGACGTTTGACAAAATTTTTTTTTTTTTCGATTTGTTCCAATTTTTCTTCTAATCGATCAGATTGACTTCCGGTTGTTGTATTAAGATCGAATAGCACCGACGGAACGTTTTAAAATTGAATTTTCGAAACTTTATTTTTTTTTTATAATTATTGAATTTGATAGAAGGGGGGGGGTCTTTTAACAGGGAGACGTTTGACAAATTTTTTTTTTTTTTCGATTTGTTCCAATTTTTCTTCTAATCGATCAGATTGACTTCCGGTTGTTGTATTAGTTGTTGTATTAAGATCGAATAGCACCGACGGAACGTTTTAAAATTGAATTTTCGAAACTTTATTTTTTTAAATTATTGAATTTGATAGAAGGGGGGGTCTTTTGACAGGGAGACGTTTGACAAATTTTTTTTTTTTTTCGATTTGTTCCAATTTTTCTTCTAATCGATCAGATTGACTTCCGGTTGTTGTATTAAGATCGAATAGCACCGACGGAACGTTTTAAAATTGAATTTTCGAAACTTTATTTTGTTTTAAATTATTGAATTTGATAGAAGGGGGGGGGGGGGTTTAACAGGGAGACGTTTGACAATTTTTTTTTTTTTTTTTTCGATTTGTTCCAATTTTTCTTCTAATCGATCAGATTGACTTCCGGTTGTTGTATTAAGATCGAATAGCACCGACGGAACGTTTTAAAATTGAATTTTCGAAACTTTATTTTTTTTTAAATTTTTGAATTTGATAGAAGGGGGGGGTCTTTTAACAGGGAGACGTTTGACAAAATTTTTTTTTTTTTTCGATTTGCTCCAATTTTTCTTCTAATCGATCAGATTGACTTCCGGTTGTTGTATTAGTTGTTGTATTAAGATCGAATAGCACCGACGGAACGTTTTAAAATTGAATTTTCGAAACTTTATTTTTTTTTTAATTATTGAATTTGATAGAAGGGGGGGTCTTTTAACAGGGAGACGTTTGACAAAATTTTTTTTTTTTTTCGATTTGTTCCAATTTTTCTCTAATCGATCAGATTGACTTCCGGTTGTTGTATTAAGATCGAATAGCACCGACGGAACGTTTTAAAATTGAATTTTCGAAACTTTATTTTTTTTTTTAATTATTGAATTTGATAGAAGGGGGGGGGGTCTTTTAACAGGGAGACGTTTGACAAATTTTTTTTTTTTTTTCGATTTGTTCCAATTTTTCTTCTAATCGATCAGATTGACTTCCGGTTGTTGTATTAAGATCGAATAGCACCGACGGAACGTTTTAAAATTGAATTTTCGAAACTTTATTTTTTTTTAAATTATTGAATTTGATAGAAGGGGGGGGGGGTTTTAACAGGGAGACGTTTGACAAATTTTTTTTTTTTTTTCGATTTGTTCCAATTTTTCTTCTAATCGATCAGATTGACTTCCGGTTGTTGTATTAAGATCGAATAGCACCGACGGAACGTTTTAAAATTGAATTTTCGAAACTTTATTTTTTTTTAAATTATTGAATTTGATAGAAGGGGGGGTCTTTTAACAGGGAGACGTTTGACAAATTTTTTTTTTTTTTTCGATTTGTTCCAATTTTTCTTCTAATCGATCAGATTGACTTCCGGTTGTTGTATTAAGATCGAATAGCACCGACGGAACGTTTTAAAATTGAATTTTCGAAACTTTATTTTTTTTTAAATTATTGAATTTGATAGAAAGGGGGGGTCTTTTAACAGGGAGACGTTTTAAAATTGAATTTTCGAAACTTTATTTTTTTTTTAATTATTGAATTTGATAGAAGGGGGGGTCTTTTAACAGGGAGACGTTTGACAAATTTTTTTTTTTTTTCGATTTGTTCCAATTTTTCTTCTAATCGATCAGATTGACTTCCGGTTGTTGTATTAAGATCGAATAGCACGTACGGAACGTTTTAAAATTGAATTTTCGAAACTTTATTTTTTTTTAAATTATTGAATTTGATAGAAGGGGGGGTCTTTTAACAGGGAGACGTTTGACAAATTTTTTTTTTTTTTTTTCGATTTGTTCCAATTTTTCTTCTAATCGATCAGATTGACTTCCGGTTGTTGTATTAAGATCGAATAGCACCGACGGAACGTTTTAAAATTGAATTTTCGAAACTTTATTTTTTTTTTAATTATTGAATTTGATAGAAGGGGGGGGGGGTCTTTTAACAGGGAGACGTTTGACAATTTTTTTTTTTTTTTTTCGATTTGTTCCAATTTTTCTTCTAATCGATCAGATTGACTTCCGGTTGTTGTATTAAGATCGAATAGCACCGACGGAACGTTTTAAAATTGAATTTTCGAAACTTTATTTTTTTTTAAATTATTGAATTTGATAGAAGGGGGGGTCTTTTAACAGGGAGACGTTTGACAAAATTTTTTTTTTTTTTTTCGATTTGTTCCAATTTTTCTTCTAATCGATCAGATTGACTTCCGGTTGTTGTATTAAGATCGAATAGCACCGACGGAACGTTTTAAAATTGAATTTTCGAAACTTTATTTTTTTTTAAATTATTGAATTTGATAGAAGGGGGGGGTCTTTTAACAGGGAGACGTTTGACAAATTTATTTTTTTTTTTCGATTTGTTCCAATTTTTCTTCTAATCGATCAGATTGACTTCCGGTTGTTGTATTAAGATCGAATAGCACCGACGGAACGTTTTAAAATTGAATTTTCGAAACTTTATTTTTTTTTTTATTATTGAATTTGATAGAAGGGGGGGTCTTTTAACAGGGAGACGTTTGACAATTTTTTTTTTTTTTCGATTTGTTCCAATTTTTCTTCTAATCGATCAGATTGACTTCCGGTTGTTGTATTAAGATCGAATAGCACCGACGGAACGTTTTAAAATTGAATTTTCGAAACTTTATTTTTTTTTTTAATTATTGAATTTGATAGAAGGGGGGGGGGTCTTTTAACAGGGAGACGTTTGACAATTTTTTTTTTTTTTTTTCGATTTGTTCCAATTTTTCTTCTAATCGATCAGATTGACTTCCGGTTGTTGTATTAAGATCGAATAGCACCGACGGAACGTTTTAAAATTGAATTTTCGAAACTTTATTTTTTTTTAAATTATTGAATTTGATAGAATTGAATTTTTTAACAGGGAGACGTTTGACAAAATTTTTTTTTTTTTTTTCGATTTGTTCCAATTTTTCTTCTAATCGATCAGATTGACTTCCGGTTGTTGTATTAAGATCGAATAGCACCGACGGAACGTTTTAAAATTGAATTTTCGAAACTTTATTTTTTTTTAAATTATTGAATTTGATAGAAGGGGGGGGGTATTTTAACAGGGAGACGTTTGACAAATTTATTTTTTTTTTTCGATTTGTTCCAATTTTTCTTCTAATCGATCAGATTGACTTCCGGTTGTTGTATTAAGATCGAATAGCACCGACGGAACGTTTTAAAATTGAATTTTCGAAACTTTATTTTTTTTTTTAATTATTGAATTTGATAGAAAGGGGGGGTCTTTTAACAGGGAGACGTTTGACAAAATTTTTTTTTTTTTTCGATTTGTTCCAATTTTTCTTCTAATCGATCAGATTGACTTCCGGTTGTTGTATTAAGATCGAATAGCACCGACGGAACGTTTTAAAATTGAATTTTCGAAACTTTATTTTTTTTTTAAATTATTGAATTTGATAGAAGGTCTTTTAACAGGGAGACGTTTGACAAAATTTTTTATTTTTTTCGATTTGTTCCAATTTTTCTTCTAATCGATCAGATTGACTTCCGGGTGTTGTATTAAGATCGAATAGCACCGACGGAACGTTTTAAAATTGAATTTTCGAAACTTTATTTTTTTTTAAATTATTGAATTTGATAGAAGTGGGGGGTCTTTTAACAGGGAGACGTTAGACAAATTTTTTTTTTTTTTCGATTTGTTCCAATTTTTCTTCTAATCGATCAGATTGACTTCCGGTTGTTGTATTAAGATCGAATAGCACCGACGGAACGTTTTAAAATTGAATTTTCGAAACTTTATTTTTTTTTAAATTATTGAATTTGATAGAAGGGGACTTTTTTTCTTTTAACAGGGAGACGTTTGACAATTTTTTTTTTTTTTTTTCGATTTGTTCCAATTTTTCTTCTAATCGATCAGATTGACTTCCGGTTGTTGTATTAAGATCGAATAGCACCGACGGAACGTTTTAAAATTGAATTTTCGAAACTTTATTTTTTTTTAATTATTGAATTTGATAGAAGGGGGGGTCTTTTAACAGGGAGACGTTTGACAAATTTTTTTTTTTTTTTCGATTTGTTCCAATTTTTCTTCTAATCGATCAGATTGACTTCCGGTTGTTGTATTAAGATCGAATAGCACCGACGGAACGTTTTAAAATTGAATTTTCGTAACTTTATTTTTTTTTTAATTATTGAATTTGATTTGTCTTTTAACAGGGAGACGTTTGACAAAATTATTTTTTTTTTTTTCGGTTTGTTCCAATTTTTCTTCTAATCGATCAGATTGACTTCCGGTTGTTGTATTAAGATCGAATAGCACCGACGGAACGTTTTAAAATTGAATTTTCGAAACTTTATTTTTTTTTTATTATTGAATTTGATAGAAGGGGGGGGTCTTTTAACAGGGAGACGTTTGACAATTTTTTTTTTTTTTCGATTTGTTCCAATTTTTCTTCTAATCGATCAGATTGACTTCCGGTTGTTGTATTAAGATCGAATAGCACCGACGGAACGTTTTAAAATTGAATTTTCGAAACTTTATTTTTTTTTTAAATTATTGAATTTGATAGAAGGGGGGGGTTTTAACAGGGAGACGTTTGACAATTTTTTTTTTTTTTTTCGATTTGTTCCAATTTTTCTTCTAATCGATCAGATTGACTTCCGGTTGTTGTATTAAGATCGAATAGCACCGACGGAACGTTTTAAAATTGAATTTTCGAAACTTTATTTTTTTTAAATTATTGAATTTGATAGAAGGGGGGGTCTTTTAACAGGGAGACGTTTGACAAAATTTTTTTTTTTTCGATTTGTTCCAATCATAATAACTAAAACACAAATGATCGACGTCTAAACGCTGGATTTTCGCGTCTTTCTTCGCGAAAACCGCAAAACCGCGGCCGCGGCCGCAGTTTTGCCTTCAAAATGCCGTTTCGCTGCTGTGTAGACTCGCGAATTGCGGATTTAGCGCCCATTTCTCTTAATTTTTAGCGAAAAATCGACGTACGGCAATTTCGCCGTTTGAATTACATTGCAAAAATTTTTTGGAGTGGGTACACTCCGTTCGGCACTTGCCCGAAAATTTTACCCTTTGTGTTTTCAAAGGATCCTAGGAGAAGCAACGATGGGCGGTCAACCGCGACATTTATTGCTCAAAACAGAAAGCTCTATCGCGTAGGCCAATCTATTTGTCGATATTTTGCCAAGTTTTCGAATTTATTTCCTTCAATTTGAGTCAATTTATGCATATCGATTTGTGGCTGTACTTCTACTAGAGTCTCCATGACGACGGCTCAATAAACTGACAGATCCTCTGTATCATGCTGAAAATGACAACGCTATTCGTCTTACTGCAATCGTTTTGGTCTAAATGGCTAAAAAAGCGGCCAGAAAATGTTATAAAATGTTGTCGCAGGCGTTCCCGGGTAACTACGCGACTATAATAAGTTTTAGTTTGAAGAATTTCCAACGGAAAATAATGGACATGTGCCGGGGGAAAGCATGGCTTTTCGTAGCGTAAAAATGTAGGTATTCCACCCGACCTCAATCATATTTCGTATTTTGATATATTTATTGTTTAACTAAACCGAATGTTTTTTGCGATTTTAGGTACGTGGATTTTAGAGATTGAGTGCCTTTAGGAGCTCGAATTGACAACTATCATTGCATATGAAAAGGCCCTAAGTTAAGTCGGTTGGTACTACCGTAACCGATCTGTCAAAACAATAACATAACCATACCATGCAAAATGTAAGGCAACTGCAAGGCCAAGGCAAGTCCGCGTGACAAAGCTAAGTAAGATCCCTCTGTGCTTAGATCATACATGGCATATACGGTATACCGCATATACAAGGTATTACAATGCATATAAATATTCATCTACATTAGCTGCGACTGCCGTTTGAATGGCTATAACAGGGTCCATATACCAAAGAACTAAGAAGAAGAAGAAGAAGAACCATTGAGATGACGTTTGTGGTTCAAGTGAGTATCAATACAACAACGTATAAGTAGCAGATGGTGTTTAGAGCCTTTTCTAGGTGTTTATTACTGGTTACCGGGCATTTTAATTCAAGTGATACGTTAAAAGACAGTGACTTGTGTCAGAGAGAAGCCTGATTTGGCTTAAACACCATTTTCCTGCACGGAAGAAGTTTGAGGTTAGATTACCTGTGGATTTTGTTTTGTTGTATTAAATAAATATGCAAGTACGACCATCAATAGAACCAATTCCTTTTTTTCAGGTTCGTTTGGCTATAGCAAAGCTTGTGCAAAAGATTTACATACAGACGAGGAATAGCTCTCTGAACGGTATTGCCCAAAAGGTAAACCTTGGACCAGATTCTATTTACACGGTAATAGACTTTCCGAGTGAAATCGATGATAACCCTGCGAGAATTGGTGGCCTAAACGAAGATCGCACATCCATGATTGTAGAAATCGACGAAAGCAAGTTCTTTCACCGAAATTGCCATCGTAGAGTATATCGAGATGGCGGTTGGGTGTTTAGAGGGGCGGAAAGTGACAGTGGACTGAATATATTCTGGTGGAAGGGCCTAACCGAAGAGGGACATTTATGCGCTTCGTTAAAGTTGACGTTGTCGATGTGACGATGACACTTCGAAGAGCTTCTTCACGCGTAACGTTCACAGTAACCTCTCCGGAAGGCACCAAGGAAGTCGCACGAAGGCAAAGTTCAAAGTGCATCCCTGAATTGTCCAAGAGAATTAATGCTTGAATGGCCGAAAGCGAAAGATCGACAAATGGTGATACGTCAACGAGTCTAACCTTCAAAAAACATTGAGAAGTGTGCAACTTTGGTATGTATTTTGATGTGTAATTTTTTTGATCAAAGTGAAAACAACAGAATCTGCTTATTTTGTTCATATTTATTCAGATTTATGGATTTATTTGTTCTTAAAATTATTATTTTTATGGTTTCCTTTTTTACTTATTTTGTTTTCGCTTTTGCATAGTTTGATATGAATTTTCTTTTTGTATTTTCCTTTATTTTGCTAATATTTCAAACTTTTGTAACAAAATAACCATATATCAATCTTTTTACTCAGAAAAACTTTTAAAAAACAAACAAATATCATGGGGATTTATTTGTTTATTAAATTCATATTTTAATTTTATTTTTTACCAATTTACTAGGTAGCCAGTTCAACAAAAATCTTCGATGAAGACTGTGTGGCCCAATGCAAGATCAACGAGGAGTACGTGGAAAACGTGCTTGAAAAGTCTGCGAATTGGACCAGATAATATGAATAGAAATGTTTGAGAAACACGAAAACAGCAGTATTGGAGTAATATGAAGATAGAGAGAAAGAAATCCGTGGAAAAGTGTACGAGCGAAAACCTTTAAAAAGTAATTATTATGGGACATTAAAATGGTGACAGAAATATGTAGATTATAAAAGGAAATTATAATATGGGCTGTGTCAGAGTATCAATAGAATAATTGAAATAATCACTGCCAGTTAAAGTTTAGTTCAGTTATTGTTTTTATAAGTTATATTAAACTTATTCCATTATAGTCTTACGAAGATGAAAAACGTGGAAGTTTTACATAATATCAATTCATTTGAAGTAGAGATAATTTATTAAATTATACAAATTTCAGCGACATAGGGTGGTAAATAATTAATTGCCTATCCTATTTACCACATCAGATTTGACCTACTAAAAACTTGCATAAATTTAGAAAAGAGAGAAAATATAAAATAAACTGTTTGATAAAGAACATCTCCTCTAGCCTTTTTTTTATTAGTAAGGACGAATTGTAAAAAATATTAAGATATATAGAAAAGGTGAAGAGAAAACATTGCTTAGAATATTTTTAAATGGGGTGTAATTATTTTGTTTTGAAGAACGGTGGTTGAGTATATTGATTTGAGTATTTTTGAGATTTCTATTTTGGTAATATTTTTAATGATTAACTTTTTATGGAATTGAGAAAGCAAGCTGTTTTTTATTGCAGCTAGCATTTCTGTCTTTATAGTAATCTGATTTTATAAATTAAAACAAACTTAATAATCAAACTTTTATTGCAGTATTTGTTAATATTCACTTTTTGAAAATTGTATTAAATTTTTTTCAATCAAATTTTTTCATTTAATCAAATGCTCACATTCAAGTTTTTACTCAGTAAAAAGTTTTAGTAGAAAGTTTATTTATGGATTTCATTGTTTATTCTTAAATTTATTTATTTTTTTGTTATTTTTATGGCTCTCATGTGTTATTTTATCTTTGTTTTTGTATATTTCATCTCAGTCATATATATCATATGAATTTTCATTTTCCTTTGTTTTGCTAATATATCATACTTCTGTAATTTTATGAATAATCATACTTCACACAGAATGACATGTACTTTCTAAAAAAAGAACACTTAAAGTTCCATGGGATTTCTATGTACTTTTATTGTTTGTGATAAATTTTAGTTTGTTATTTTCTTTATTTTATTAGTAGTTTACATTTCTGTAACTCTATAAAGAATTGAAAAACAGATACTTAACTTCAAAGGAAACTTTTTATTTGGAATAACATTTACTTTGCTAAAAAAAAAAAAAACAACAGTAAATGGTAATGTTTCATATGGACTAATTTGATATTTTTATTTTTATTCGATTTATTTTTGCATTTAATTTCTGTTCTTTAGTTTATTTACTTTTTATTATTGTAATATTATACTGTTTGGTGTATATTGCTGGTTTTTCCATTGTTTGATATGTGTTTTAAACTTTTACTCAAAATGATATTTAATTGGCAGAAAACTCAAAGGTAACCAATGTTTTATTAATTAAATGTTCAAATTTAAATGTTAAAAGTGTTAGTTGAAAGTTTATTTATGGATTTGTTTGTTTATTCCTACATTTATTTATTTTGTATTTTTATGGCTTTCGTATATTATTGTTTCTTCGTTTTGGCATTGTTTTGTTATGAATCTTGATTTATTTTTGTTTTGTATATGATACTCTACTCAAAATGGCATGTACTATGTGCGCAAAAAAGTCTTGCACCACATATGCAACCAAATATACTAAACTTAATTTTGTTAGCTTTGTAAATGGTTTTTTATAACCTATACATTCTTACATTAACAGTGGTTTGATTCAAATAGAGCGGCAACCAGCAATATTTACATTTGATTTCATGGCATACTTCGACTACAAGCATTTATAATGACCTTATATTTATCTGAATTAATGTTTTTATAATTGCATACAATCTTTACAATGGAACTTTTTCAAATAAACGTCTAATCAATTTTTAAATGTTGTTATTTTATATTCTTTTTTTTATATTCTTTGATATTATGTTCTCATGAAATTAATGCAGGATGTATTCAAATTTTCTACAAATATTGTCAAACTTGCATTAAACAAATAGTAGTTTATGCATACATTAGTAAATTAATACAATAGGTAAGTATGTATAATACTCTTGGTTATATAATTCGACCCATGCACCGAAGACTATAGTAACTACATAGGGATTGCACTTGAGTTACGATAGTCTTATTATGGTATAATCAAGGATAATACCATTAATACTAAACAGTGATCTACTTTCCTTCAAGGACAATAATTATTGTCATCAAAATCCAGTTGGTTGGTAAAGAACATGTTATTTATTTTAATATTGTGTTTCTTTATCAAATGAAACTAACAGTTTACTATAATGTTTATTGTATTCGCTTCACTTAGTTACGGTACAACATTCGGTTCCGCATGTCCTAACCTTCATACATACGGTCGGTAACTCAGATAGTACAGTTACCTGTAATATCTGTAGTTACAATACATAACAGTCGGTAACGCACGTATTACAGGTAACTGCAATACACAACAAATGTTTATATTCGGAGAAATCACGGACTATAGGTGGCGCTGCGATTCATCAATATGGTGGTTCTGTGATAGATAGGTTATTTGTTAACTTATTGTGTTTATTACGAAAACACTACATTCGGTAAGTTTACTTGATTGTTATATCTTTATAACAACGTTAAGGGTGCTGATCGACGTTGTTTTTGGTTATTATTACCACCATAGTTGTCGTGATAGTTGTAAACACAACATAACCTCATTTATCTATCACAGACAAGTTCAGTTTTCTCCACTGTTGGGCACCACCGTCGCTGGTTGTATGTCTATGGTTTTGCCGAATGCTTGTTTGGTTATCTTATTAGTAGTAATAATTTTAATACAGATCATTGTAGTAATGGTGGAAACTCTCAATTTATGCAACTAGATTATTATTATTATTTGAACAAAAGGACATATTTGTCATTTGTGTGTTTTAAATTTTAAACTGACATAATCAAATTGTAGACAAAAAAGTGCCTTTATAATAAAAAATGCCTTTTTGATAGGATCACAAATAAAGAAGTTACGACCATAATTAAAAAATAACGTTTTTTGGTTTTTCAAAGTAGCTTGGAAGCCATTTAGAACTCAACTGTTTTCTGAACAGATTATGAAAGAGCACATATGCACTACTTTGCCCATTTAACCGACCTTCTATCTCTAATAGTAACAAAAGTACCCATACAATCCAATGTCCCGTGAGACACACTGTATATTAAAAATACATTTAGCTGTTAGCCACTTTAAAACAAAAAAAAACCTGTTAGAAAATTTAATTGTTTCGGCACAAATTTTGATTAATTGTTTATACCAACGGTTGTTATGTTTAAAACAGTGTTTTTAACATGTTTTAAAACAAATTTAAGCTTTGTTTTAAAAATGTTTAAACAGTTTGTTGTGTTGTGTTTTAAACGATTTTAAAACTACCGAAATTTGAACAGCGTGAAAAGACGCCGATTAAAATGCCGACAAATAAAATATTTGCGTGATTTAAAATGTGTCTAATCTCTGTTTTGTTTGTGTGTGACATGTTTTATTTCATGTTTAAAAGTTAGAACTTGCGTAGTGTTTAAAAACATTGTTCCGTTAAAAAACATTTTATAAAAAAACATAATTTTTTGAAGGTATTATTTTTAATAAAATTCGTTATTTTTTAATTATAAGCAAAACCCCAAATTAAGAATGTGTCTCCACATACATACAAATTTATTTTAATTTGGCAGTTTCAACTTTTAATTTAATTCTATTTAATTTTTTTGTTACGTTTTCTTATTTTTAATTCGTTTGGTTAAAATGTAATTTCATGAGTTTTGATTAATTGCTTATAACTAGAAAATATGTAATTTTATAAAAAATGATTTCTATAAAAAATTCTTAGAATTGATCTTGGAATTAAAAAATTTAAAGATATACATAATGCGTGTGCATTAGAAAAAAAATTTACCAAGTTTTAACAATGAACACCGTATATATTATAAATATATTTACCTGATTCCTTCTTTAAAACAAAAAAAAAACCTGTGAGAAAATTTTTTGAAAATTATTTCTGTTTAATTGTTTCGGCACAAATTTTGATTAATTGTTTATACCAACAGTTGTTATGTTTAAATCAGTTTGTTTAAAATGGTTTTTCAACATGTTTTAAAACAAATACTTTGTTTGAACTATTTTGTTTAAACGTGTTTAAACAGTTTAATGAAAAGTAGGCGATTAAAATGCTGAAAAATAAAATTTTTGCGTGATTTAAAATGTTTTTATTGTTTTTTTTGTATGTGATTTAAAACATCTTTTATTTCATGTTTAAAACATGTTTTACACATCATTTTATAAAAAAACATGTTTATTTCGTTAAAAATAACAAAAAATGCTTTTATAACATCCCTGCTTATAATTAAAAAATAATTCATTTTATAAAAGAAGTGATTCTTAATTTTTGAAAATAATCTTAGAATTAAGAAATGTAAAAATATTTCAAATAGTTATATTTGAAAAAAAAAATCAAATATCCAGAAGAAAATGAACATTAGTATATTACAAATATATTTAAACGGTAGCTTATAGTATCATATATTTAACCGCAGCCGCGGCCTTCTGAAGGTTATCCCCTGACAAAAAAGGTCACACATTTTGTTTTAGGCCTTGAATGAAAGAAAAAAAAACCATATGAAGCTTTTTACTCATAATATATATTGCTTGGTTGTTTTAGATTTGTGTTCTTTTATTTTTCAAACATTTTGACAACATTTTGCCCAGTACGACAGATCGGTTGAGAACCTATAGTTTTCGGTGATATAGACAATATGCAAAGTCGCGACGAAGTCGTGACTTTGCTGTACCGAATCAGCGATATACGCGGATCGGCGATCTATCCTGATCGGCGAACTACCCGGATCCGGGTTCTACCCGGATCGGAGGTCTACCCGGATCAGCGAACTACTCGGATCGGCGATCTGCCCAGATCGGCGATCTGCCCAGCTCGGCGATCTGCCCGGATCAGCGATCTGCCCGGATCAGCGATCTACCCGGTTCGACGATCTACCCGTATCGGCGATCTACCCGGATCGGCGATCTGCCCGGATCGGCGGTCTACCCGGATCGGAGATCTACCGACTCGGCAATCTACCCGGATCGGCGTTCTTCACGCATCGGCGATCTACCCGCATCGGCGTTCTACCTGTATCGGCGATCTACCCGTCTAGGCGATGCGCAGACCTATTAGGTCTGCCCCGTTTCTAGTTTTTCTTCTAATCGATCAGATTGACTTCCGGTTGTTGTATTAAGATCGAATAGCACCGACGGAACGTTTTAAAATTGAATTTTCGAAACTTTATTTTTTTTTTAATTATTGAATTTGATAGAAGGGGGGGGGTCTTTTAACAGGGAGACGTTTGACAAAATTTTTTTTTTTTTTTCGATTTGTTCCAATTTTTCTTCTAATCGATCAGATTGACTTCCGGTTGTTGTATTAGTTGTTGTATTAAGATCGAATAGCACCGACGGAACGTTTTAAAATTGAATTTTCGAAACTATTTTTTTTTAAATTATTGAATTTGATAGAAGGGGGGTCTTTTAACAGGGAGACGTTTGACAAATTTTTTTTTTTTTTTTTTTTCGATTTGTTCCAATTTTTCTTCTAATCGATCAGATTGACTTCCGGTTGTTGTATTAAGATCGAATAGCACCGACGGAACGTTTTAAAATTGAATTTTCGAAACTTTATTTTTTTTTTAATTATTGAATTTGATAGAATGGGGGGGGTTTTAACAGGGAGACGTTTGACAAATTTTTTTTTTTTTTTTCGATTTGTTCCAATTTTTCTTCTAATCGATCAGATTGACTTCCGGTTGTTGTATTAAGATCGAATAGCACCGACGGAACGTTTTAAAATTGAATTTTCGAAACTTTATTTTTTTTTAAATTATTGAATTTGATAGAAGGGGGGTCTTTTAACAGGGAGACGTTTGACAAAATTTTTTTTTTTTTTTTCGATTTGTTCCAATTTTTCTTCTAATCGATCAGATTGACTTCCGGTTGTTGTATTAAGATCGAATAGCACCGACGGAACGTTTTAAAATTGAATTTTCGAAACTTTATTTTTTTTTTAAATTATTGAATTTGATAGAAGGGGGGGGGTTCAATTTTTCTTCTAATCGATCAGATTGGCTTCCGGTTGTTGTATTAAGATCGAATAGCACCGACGGAACGTTTTAAAATTGAATTTTCGAAACTTTATTTTTTTTTTAATTATTGAATTTGATAGTCTTTTAACAGGGAGACGTTTGACAATTTTTTTTTTTTTTTCGATTTGTTCCAATTTTTCTTCTAATCGATCAGATTGACTTCCGGTTGTTGTATTAAGATCGAATAGCACCGACGGAACGTTTTAAAATTGAATTTTCGAAACTTTATTTTTTTTTTTATTATTGAATTTGATAGAAGGGGGGGGGGGTCTTTTAACAGGGAGACGTTTGACAAATTTTTTTTTTTTTTTTTTCGATTTGTTCCAATTTTTCTTCTAATCGATCAGATTGACTTCCGGTTGTTGTATTAAGATCGAATAGCACCGACGGAACGTTTTAAAATTGAATTTTCGAAACTTTATTTTTTTTTTATTATTGAATTTGATAGAAGGGGGGGGTCTTTTAACAGGGAGACGTTTGACAATTTTTTTTTTTTTTCGATTTGTTCCAATTTTTCTTCTAATCGATCAGATTGACTTCCGGTTGTTGTATTAAGATCGAATAGCACCGACGGAACGTTTTAAAATTGAATTTTCGAAACTTTATTTTTTTTTTAAATTATTGAATTTGATAGAAGGGGGGGTTTTAACAGGGAGACGTTTGACAATTTTTTTTTTTTTTTTCGATTTGTTCCAATTTTTCTTCTAATCGATCAGATTGACTTCCGGTTGTTGTATTAAGATCGAATAGCACCGACGGAACGTTTTAAAATTGAATTTTCGAAACTTTATTTTTTTTTTAATTATTGAATTTGATAGAAAGGGGGGGTCTTTTAACAGGGAGACGTTTGACAAATTTTTTTTTTTCGGTTTGTTCCAATTTTTCTTCTAATCGATCAGATTGACTTCCGGTTGTTGTATTAAGATCGAATAGCACCGACGGAACGTTTTAAAATTGAATTTTCGAAACTTTATTTTTTTTAAATTATTGAATTTGATAGAAGGGGGGGTCTTTTAACAGGGAGACGTTTGACAAAATTTTTTTTTTTTCGATTTGTTCCAATTTTTCTTCTAATCGATCAGATTGACTTCCGGTTGTTGTATTAAGATCGAATAGCACCGACGGAACGTTTTAAAATTGAATTTTCGAAACTTTATTTTTTTTTTAATTATTGAATTTGATAGAAGGGGGGTCTTTTAACAGGGAGACGTTTGACAAATTTTTTTTTTTTTTTCGATTTGTTCCAATTTTTCTTCTAATCGATCAGATTGACTTCCGGTTGTTGTATTAAGATCGAATAGCACCGACGGAACGTTTTAAAATTGAATTTTCGAAACTTTATTTTTTTTTAAATTATTGAATTTGATAGAAGGGGGGGTCTTTTAACAGGGAGACGTTTGACAAATTTTATTTTTTTTTCGATTTGTTCCAATTTTTCTTCTAATCGATCAGATTGACTTCCCGTTGTTGTATTAAGATCGAATAGCACCGACGGAACGTTTTAAAATTGAATTTTCGAAACTTTATTTTTTTTTAAATTATTGAATTTGATAGAAGGGGGGGTCTTTTAACAGGGAGACGTTTGACAATTTTTTTTTTTTTTTCGATTTGTTCCAATTTTTCTTCTAATCGATCAGATTGACTTCCGGTTGTTGTATTAAGATCGAATAGCACCGACGGAACGTTTTAAAATTGAATTTTCGAAACTTTATTTTTTTTTTTAATTATTGAATTTGATAGAAAGGGGGGGTCTTTTAACAGGGAGACGTTTGACAAATTTTTTTTTTTTCGGTTTGTTCCAATTTTTCTTCTAATCGATCAGATTGACTTCCGGTTGTTGTATTAAGATCGAATAGCACCGACGGAACGTTTTAAAATTGAATTTTCGAAACTTTATTTTTTTTAAATTATTGAATTTGATAGAAGGGGGGGTCTTTTAACAGGGAGACGTTTGACAAAATTTTTTTTTTTTCGATTTGTTCCAATTTTTCTTCTAATCGATCAGATTGACTTCCGGTTGTTGTATTAAGATCGAATAGCACCGACGGAACGTTTTAAAATTGAATTTTCGAAACTTTATTTTTTTTTTAATTATTGAATTTGATAGAAGGGGGGGGGTCTTTTAACAGGGAGACGTTTGACAAAATTTTTTTTTTTTTCGATTTGTTCCAATTTTTCTTCTAATCGATCAGATTGACTTCCGGTTGTTGTATTAGTTGTTGTATTAAGATCGAATAGCACCGACGGAACGTTTTAAAATTGAATTTTCGAAACTTTATTTTTTTTTAAATTATTGAATTTGATAGAAGGGGGGTCTTTTAACAGGGAGACGTTTGACAAATTTTTTTTTTTTTTTTTTTCGATTTGTTCCAATTTTTCTTCTAATCGATCAGATTGACTTCCGGTTGTTGTATTAAGATCGAATAGCACCGACGGAACGTTTTAAAATTGAATTTTCGAAACTTTATTTTTTTTTTAATTATTGAATTTGATAGAAGGGGGGGGGGGGGGGTTTAACAGGGAGACGTTTGACAAATTTTTTTTTTTTTTTCGATTTGTTCCAATTTTTCTTCTAATCGATCAGATTGACTTCCGGTTGTTGTATTAAGATCGAATAGCACCGACGGAACGTTTTAAAATTGAATTTTCGAAACTTTATTTTTTTTTAAATTATTGAATTTGATAGAAGGGGGGTCTTTTAACAGGGAGACGTTTGACAAATTTTTTTTTTTTTTTTTCGATTTGTTCCAATTTTTCTTCTAATCGATCAGATTGACTTCCGGTTGTTGTATTAAGATCGAATAGCACCGACGGAACGTTTTAAAATTGAATTTTCGAAACTTTATTTTTTTTTAAATTATTGAATTTGATAGAAGGGGGGGGGGTTTTAACAGGGAGACGTTTGACAAATTTTTTTTTTTTTTTTTCGATTTGTTCCAATTTTTCTTCTAATCGATCAGATTGACTTCCGGTTGTTGTATTAAGATCGAATAGCACCGACGGAACGTTTTAAAATTGAATTTTCGAAACTTTATTTTTTTTTTAATTATTGAATTTGATAGAAGGGCTGTCTTTTAACAGGGAGACGTTTGACAAATTTTTTTTTTTTTTTTCGATTTGTTCCAATTTTTCTTCTAATCGATCAGATTGACTTCCGGTTGTTGTATTAAGATCGAATAGCACCGACGGAACGTTTTAAAATTGAATTTTCGAAACTTTATTTTTTTTTAAATTATTGAATTTGATAGAATTGAATTTTTTAACAGGGAGACGTTTGACAATTTTTTTATTTTTTTTTCGATTTGTTCCAATTTTTCTTCTAATCGATCAGATTGACTTCCGGTTGTTGTATTAAGATCGAATAGCACCGACGGAACGTTTTAAAATTGAATTTTCATAACTTTATTTTTTTTTTAATTATTGAATTTGATTTGTCTTTTAACAGGGAGACGTTTGACAAATTTTTTTTTCGATTTGTTCCAATTTTTCTTCTAATCGATCAGATTGACTTCCGGTTGTTGTATTAAGATCGAATAGCACCGACGGAACGTTTTAAAATTGAATTTTCGAAACTTTATTTTTTTTTTAATTATTGAATTTGATAGAAGGGGGGGGTCTTTTAACAGGGAGACGTTTGACAATTTTTTTTTTTTTTTTCGATTTGTTCCAATTTTTCTTCTAATCGATCAGATTGACTTCCGGTTGTTGTATTAAGATCGAATAGCACCGACGGAACGTTTTAAAATTGAATTTTCGAAATTTTATTTTTTTTAAATTATTGAATTTGATAGAAGGGGGGGGTCTTTTAACAGGGGACGTTTGACAAAATTTTTTTTTTTTTTTTCGATTTGTTCCAATTTTTCTTCTAATCGATCAGATTGACTTCCGGTTGTTGTATTAAGATCGAATAGCACCGACGGAACATTTTAAAATTGAATTTTCGAAACTTTATTTTTTTTTAATTATTGAATTTGATAGAAGGGGGGGGGGTCTTTTAACAGGGAGACGTTTGACAAAATTTTTTTTTTTTTTTTCGATTTGTTCCAATTTTTCTTCTAATCGATCAGATTGACTTCCGGTTGTTGTATTAAGATCGAATAGCACCGACGGAACGTTTTAAAATTGAATTTTCGAAACTTTATTTTTTTTTTTAATTATTGAATTTGATAGAAGTCTTTTAACAGGGAGACGTTAGACAAAAATTTTTTTTTTTCGATTTGTTCCAATTTTTCTTCTAATCGATCAGATTGACTTCCGGTTGTTGTATTAAGATCGAATAGCACCGACGGAACGTTTTAAAATTGAATTTTCGAAACTTTATTTTTTTTTTAATTATTGAATTTGATAGAAGGGGGGGGGTCTTTTAACAGGGAGACGTTTGACAATTTTTTTTTTTTTTTTCGATTTGTTCCAATTTTTCTTCTAATCGATCAGATTGACTTCCGGTTGTTGTATTAAGATCGAATAGCACCGACGGAACGTTTTAAAATTGAATTTTCGAAACTTTATTTTTTTTTTAATTATTGAATTTGATAGATGGGGGGGGGGTCTTTTAACAGGGAGACGTTTGACAATTTTTTTTTTTTCGATTTGTTCCAATTTTTCTTCTATTCGATCAGATTGACTTCCGGTTGTTGTATTAAGATCGAATAGCACCGACGGAACGTTTTAAAATTGAATTTTCGAAACTTTATTTTTTTTTTTAATTATTGAATTTGATAGAAGGGGTCTTTTAACAGGGAGACGTTTGACAATTTTTTTTTTTTTTTGATTTGTTCCAATTTTTCTTCTAATCGATCAGATTGACTTCCGGTTGTTGTATTAAGATCGAATAGCACCGACGGAACGTTTTAAAACTGAATTTTCGAAACTTTATTTTTTTTTTTAATTATTGAATTTGATAGAAGGGGGGGGGTCTTTTAACAGGGAGACGTTTGACAAATTTTTTTTTTTTTTCGATTTGTTCCAATTTTTCTTCTAATCGATCAGATTGTTGTTGTATTAAGATCGAATAGCACCGACGGAACGTTTTAAAATTGAATTTTCGAAACTTTATTTTTTTTTAAATTATTGAATTTGATAGAAGGGGGGTCTTTTAACAGTGAGACGTTTGACAAATTTTTTTTTTTTTTTTTTTTTTCGATTTGTTCCAATTTTTCTTCTAATCGATCAGATTGACTTCCGGTTGTTGTATTAAGATCGAATAGCACCGACGGAACGTTTTAAAATTGAATTTTCGAAACTTTATTTTTTTTTAAATTATTGAATTTGATAGAAGGGGGGGGGGTTTTAACAGGGAGACGTTTGACAAATTTTTTTTTTTTTTTCGATTTGTTCCAATTTTTCTTCTAATCGATCAGATTGACTTCCGGTTGTTGTATTAAGATCGAATAGCACCGACGGAACGTTTTAAAATTGAATTTTCGAAACTTTATTTTTTTTTTAATTATTGAATTTGATAGAAGGGGGTGGGTCTTTTAACAGGGAGACGTTTGACAAATTTTTTTTTTTTTTTTCGATTTGTTCCAATTTTTCTTCTAATCGATCAGATTGACTTCCGGTTGTTGTATTAAGATCGAATAGCACCGACGGAACGTTTTAAAATTGAATTTTCGAAACTTAATTTTTTTTTAAATTATTGACTTTGATAGAAGGGGGGGGTCTTTTAACAGGGAGACGTTTGACAAAATATTTTTTTTTTTTCGATTTGTTCCAATTTTTCTTCTAATCGATCAGATTGACTTCCGGTTGTTGTATTAAGATCGAATAGCACCGACGGAACGTTTTAAAATTGAATTTTCGAAACTTTATTTTTTTTTTAATTATTGGATTTGATAGAAGGGGGGGGTCTTTTAACAGGGAGACGTTTGACAAAATATATTTTTTTTTTTCGATTTGTTCCAATTTTTCTTCTAAGCGATCAGATTGACTTCCGGTTGTTGTATTAAGATCGAATAGCACCGACGGAACGTTTTAAAATTGAATTTTCGAAACTTTATTTTTTTTTTAAATTATTGAATTTGATAGAAAGGGGGGGTCTTTTAACAGGGAGACGTTTGACAAAAATTTTTTTTTTTTTCGATTTGTTCCAATTTTTCTTCTAATCGATCAGATTGACTTCCGGTTGTTGTATTAAGATCGAATAGCACCGACGGAACGTTTTAAAATTGAATTTTCGAAACTTTATTTTTTTTTAAATTATTGAATTTGATAGAAGGGGGGTCTTTTAACAGGGAGACGTTTGACAAAATTTTTTTTTTTTTTTCGATTTGTTCCAATTTTTCTTCTAATCGATCAGATTGACTTCCGGTTGTTGTATTAAGATCGAATAGCACCGACGGAACGTTTTAAAATTGAATTTTCGAAACATTATTTTTTTTTAATTATTGAATTTGATAGAAGGGGGGGGGGGTCTTTTAACAGGGAGACGTTTGACAAAATTTTTTTTTTTTTCGATTTGTTCCAATTTTTCTTCTAATCGATCAGATTGACTTCCGGTTGTTGTATTAAGATCGAATAGCACCGACGGAACGTTTTAAAATTGAATTTTCGAAACTTTATTTTTTTTTAATTATTGAATTTGATAGAAGGGGGGGGGGGTCTTTTAACTGGGAGACGTTTGACAAAATTTTTTTTTTTTTTTCGATTTGTTCCAATTTTTCTTCTAATCGATCAGATTGACTTCCGGTTGTTGTATTAAGATCGAATAGCACCGACGGAACGTTTTAAAATTGAATTTTCGAAACTTTATTTTTTTTTAAATTATTGAATTTGATAGAAGGGGGGGGGGGTTTAACAGGGAGACGTTTGACAAATTTTTTTTTTTTTTTCGATTTGTTCCAATTTTTCTTCTAATCGATCAGATTGACTTCCGGTTGTTGTATTAAGATCGAATAGCACCGACGGAACGTTTTAAAATTGAATTTTCGAAACTTTATTTTTTTTTTAATTATTGAATTTGATAGAAGGGGGTGGGTCTTTTAACAGGGAGACGTTTGACAAATTTTTTTTTTTTTTTCGATTTGTTCCAATTTTTCTTCTAATCGATCAGATTGACTTCCGGTTGTTGTATTAAGATCGAATAGCACCGACGGAACGTTTTAAAATTGAATTTTCGAAACTTTATTTTTTTTTAAATTATTGAATTTGATAGAAGGGGGGGGTCTTTTAACAGGGAGACGTTTGACAAAATTTTTTTTTTTTTCGATTTGTTCCAATTTTTCTTCTAATCGATCAGATTGACTTCCGGTTGTTGTATTAAGATCGAATAGCACCGACGGAACGTTTTAAAATTGAATTTTCGAAACTTTATTTTTTTTTTTAATTATTGAATTTGATAGAAGGGGGGGGTCTTTTAACAGGGAGAAGTTTGACAAATTTTTTTTTTTTTTTTCGATTTGTTCCAATTTTTCTTCTAATCGATCAGATTGACTTCCGGTTGTTGTATTAAGATCGAATAGCACCGACGGAACGTTTTAAAATTGAATTTTCGAAACTTTATTTTTTTTTAAATTATTGAATTTGATAGAAGGGGGGGTCTTTTAACAGGGAGACGTTTGACAAATTTTTTTTTTTTTTTTCGATTTGTTCCAATTTTTCTTCTAATCGATCAGATTGACTTCCGGTTGTTGTATTAAGATCGAATAGCACCGACGGAACGTTTTAAAATTGAATTTTCGAAACTTTATTTTTTTTTTAATTATTGAATTTGATAGAAGGGGGGGGTCTTTTAACAGGGAGACGTTTGACAAAATTTTTTTTTTTTTTTCGATTTGTTCCAATTTTTCTTCTAATCGATCAGATTGACTTCCGGTTGTTGTATTAGTTGTTGTATTAAGATCGAATAGCACCGACGGAACGTTTTAAAATTGAATTTTCGAAACTTTATTTTTTTTAAATTATTGAATTTGATAGAAGGGGGGGGGGTCTTTTAACAGGGAGACGTTTGACAAAATTTTTTTTTTTTTTTTCGATTTGTTCCAATTTTTCTTCTAATCGATCAGATTGACTTCCGGTTGTTGTATTAAGATCGAATAGCACCGACGGAACGTTTTAAAATTGAATTTTCGAAACTTTATTTTTTTTTAAATTATTGAATTTGATAGAAAGGGGGGGGGGTCTTTTAACAGGGAGACGTTTGACAAATTTTTTTTTTTTTTTCGATTTGTTCCAATTTTTCTTCTAATCGATCAGATTGACTTCCGGTTGTTGTATTAAGATCGAATAGCACCGACGGAACGTTTTAAAATTGAATTTTCGAAACTTTATTTTTTTTTTAATTATTGAATTTGATAGAAGTCTTTTAACAGGGAGAAGTTTGACAAATTTTTTTTTTTTTTTTCGATTTGTTCCAATTTTTCTTCTAATCGATCAGATTGACTTCCGGTTGTTGTATTAAGATCGAATAGCACCGACGGAACGTTTTAAAATTGAATTTTCGAAACTTTATTTTTTTTTAATTATTGAATTTATTATTATTTATTATTATTGTCTTTTAACAGGGAGACGTTTGACAAATTTTTTTTTTTTTTTCGATTTGTTCCAATTTTTCTTCTAATCGATCAGATTG
This sequence comes from Melinopterus prodromus, assembly GCA_964023965.1. NCBI lineage: Eukaryota > Metazoa > Arthropoda > Insecta > Coleoptera > Scarabaeidae > Melinopterus > Melinopterus prodromus. The sequence goes on from CAXIES010000102.1 coordinate 22,942, forward strand.
ACTTCCGGTTGTTGTATTAAGATCGAATAGCACCGACGGAACATTTTAAAATTGAATTTTCGAAACTTTATTTTTTTTAAAATTATTGAATTTGATAGAAGGGGGGGGTCTTTTAACAGGGAGACGTTTGACAAATTTTTTTTTTTTTTTTTCGATTTGTTCCAATTTTTCTTCTAATCGATCAGATTGACTTCCGGTTGTTGTATTAAGATCGAATAGCACCGACGGAACGTTTTAAAATTTAATTTTCGAAACTTTATTTTTTTTTTTAATTATTGAATTTGATAGAAAGGGGGGGTCTTTTAACAGGGAGACGTTTGACAAATTTTTTTTTTTTTTTTCGATTTGTTCCAATTTTTCTTCTAATCGATCAGATTGACTTCCGGTTGTTGTATTAGTTGTTGTATTAAGATCGAATAGCACCGACGGAACGTTTTAAAATTGAATTTTCGAAACTTTATTTTTTTTTAAATTATTGAATTTGATAGAAGGGGGGTCTTTTAACAGGGAGACGTTTGACAAATTTTTTTTTTTTTTTTTTCGATTTGTTCCAATTTTTCTTCTAATCGATCAGATTGACTTCCGGTTGTTGTATTAAGATCGAATAGCACCGACGGAACGTTTTAAAATTGAATTTTCGAAACTTTATTTTTTTTTAAATTATTGAATTTGATAGAAGGGGGGGGTTTTAACAGGGAGACGTTTGACAAATTTTTTTTTTTTTTTTTCGATTTGTTCCAATTTTTCTTCTAATCGATCAGATTGACTTCCGGTTGTTGTATTAAGATCGAATAGCACCGACGGAACGTTTTAAAATTGAATTTTCGAAACTTTATTTTTTTTTAATTATTGAATTTATTATTATTTATTATTATTGTCTTTTAACAGGGAGACGTTTGACAAATTTTTTTTTTTTTCGATTTGTTCCATTTTTTCTTCTAATCGATCAGATTGACTTCCGGTTGTTGTATTAAGATCGAATAGCACCGACGGAACGTTTTAAAATTGAATTTTCGAAACTTTATTTTTTTTTTTAATTATTGAATTTGATAGAAGGGGGGGGGGGTCTTTTAACAGGGAGACGTTTGACAAATTTTTTTATTTTTTTTCGATTTGTTCCAATTTTTCTTCTAATCGATCAGATTGACTTCCGGTTGTTGTATTAAGATCGAATAGCACCGACGGAACGTTTTAAAATTGAATTTTCGAAACTTTATTTTTTTTTAAATTATTGAATTTGATAGAAAGGGGGGGGGGTCTTTTAACAGGGAGACGTTTGACAAATTTTTTTTTTTTTTTCGATTTGTTCCAATTTTTCTTCTAATCGATCAGATTGACTTCCGGTTGTTGTATTAAGATCGAATAGCACCGACGGAACGTTTTAAAATTGAATTTTCGAAACTTTATTTTTTTTTTAATTATTGAATTTGATAGAAGTCTTTTAACAGGGAGAAGTTTGACAAATTTTTTTTTTTTTTTCGATTTGTTCCAATTTTTCTTCTAATCGATCAGATTGACTTCCGGTTGTTGTATTAAGATCGAATAGCACCGACGGAACGTTTTAAAATTGAATTTTCGAAACTTTATTTTTTTTTAATTATTGAATTTATTATTATTTATTATTATTGTCTTTTAACAGGGAGACGTTTGACAAATTTTTTTTTTTTTTTCGATTTGTTCCAATTTTTCTTCTAATCGATCAGATTGACTTCCGGTTGTTGTATTAAGATCGAATAGCACCGACGGAACATTTTAAAATTGAATTTTCGAAACTTTATTTTTTTTTAAATTATTGAATTTGATAGAAGGGGGGGGTCTTTTAACAGGGAGACGTTTGACAAATTTTTTTTTTTTTTTTTCGATTTGTTCCAATTTTTCTTCTAATCGATCAGATTGACTTCCGGTTGTTGTATTAAGATCGAATAGCACCGACGGAACGTTTTAAAATTGAATTTTCGAAACTTTATTTTTTTTTTTAATTATTGAATTTGATAGAAAGGGGGGGTCTTTTAACAGGGAGACGTTTGACAAATTTTTTTTTTTTTTTCGATTTGTTCCAATTTTTCTTCTAATCGATCAGATTGACTTCCGGTTGTTGTATTAGTTGTTGTATTAAGATCGAATAGCACCGACGGAACGTTTTAAAATTGAATTTTCGAAACTTTATTTTTTTTTAAATTATTGAATTTGATAGAAGGGGGGTCTTTTAACAGGGAGACGTTTGACAAATTTTTTTTTTTTTTTTTTCGATTTGTTCCAATTTTTCTTCTAATCGATCAGATTGACTTCCGGTTGTTGTATTAAGATCGAATAGCACCGACGGAACGTTTTAAAATTGAATTTTCGAAACTTTATTTTTTTTTAAATTATTGAATTTGATAGAAGGGGGGGGGGTTTTAACAGGGAGACGTTTGACAAATATTTTTTTTTTTTTTTCGATTTGTTCCAATTTTTCTTCTAATCGATCAGATTGACTTCCGGTTGTTGTATTAAGATCGAATAGCACCGACGGAACGTTTTAAAATTGAATTTTCGAAACTTTATTTTTTTTTAATTATTGAATTTATTATTATTTATTATTATTGTCTTTTAACAGGGAGACGTTTGACAAATTTTTTTTTTTTTCGATTTGTTCCATTTTTTCTTCTAATCGATCAGATTGACTTCCGGTTGTTGTATTAAGATCGAATAGCACCGACGGAACATTTTAAAATTGAATTTTCGAAACTTTATTTTTTTTTAAATTATTGAATTTGATAGAAGGGGGGGGTCTTTTAACAGGGAGACGTTTGACAAATTTTTTTTTTTTTTTTTCGATTTGTTCCAATTTTTCTTCTAATCGATCAGATTGACTTCCGGTTGTTGTATTAAGATCGAATAGCACCGACGGAACGTTTTAAAATTGAATTTTCGAAACTTTATTTTTTTTTTTAATTATTGAATTTGATAGAAAGGGGGGGTCTTTTAACAGGGAGACGTTTGACAAATTTTTTTTTTTTTTTTCGATTTGTTCCAATTTTTCTTCTAATCGATCAGATTGACTTCCGGTTGTTGTATTAGTTGTTGTATTAAGATCGAATAGCACCGACGGAACGTTTTAAAATTGAATTTTCGAAACTTTATTTTTTTTTAAATTATTGAATTTGATAGAAGGGGGGGGGGGGTTTTAACAGGGAGACGTTTGACAAATTTTTTTTTTTTTTTTCGATTTGTTCCAATTTTTCTTCTAATCGATCAGATTGACTTCCGGTTGTTGTATTAAGATCGAATAGCACCGACGGAACGTTTTAAAATTGAATTTTCGAAACTTTATTTTTTTTTAATTATTGAATTTGATAGAAGGGGGTGGGTCTTTTAACAGGGAGACGTTTGACAAATTTTTTTTTTTTTTTTCGATTTGTTCCAATTTTTCTTCTAATCGATCAGATTGACTTCCGGTTGTTGTATTAAGATCGAATAGCACCGACGGAACGTTTTAAAATTGAATTTTCGAAACTTTATTTTTTTTTAAATTATTGAATTTGATAGAAGGGGGGGGGGTCTTTTAACAGGGAGACGTTTGACAAAATATTTTTTTTTTTTCGATTTGTTCCAATTTTTCTTCTAATCGATCAGATTGACTTCCGGTTGTTGTATTAAGATCGAATAGCACCGACGGAACGTTTTAAAATTGAATTTTCGAAACTTTATTTTTTTTTTTAATTATTGAATTTGATAGAAGGGCGGGGGTCTTTTAACAGGGAGACGTTTGACAAAATATTTTTTTTTTTTTTTCGATTTGTTCCAATTTTTCTTCTAAGCGATCAGATTGACTTCCGGTTGTTGTATTAAGATCGAATAGCACCGACGGAACGTTTTAAAATTGAATTTTCGAAACTTTATTTTTTTTTAAATTATTGAATTTGATAGGGGTCTTTTAACAGGGAGACGTTTGACAAAATATTTTATTTTTTTTTCGATTTGTTCCAATTTTTCTTCTATTCGATCAGATTGACTTCCGGTTGTTGTATTAAGATCGAATAGCACCGACGGAACGTTTTAAAATTGAATTTTCGAAACTTTATTTTTTTTTTAATTATTGGATTTGATAGAAGGGGGGGGTCTTTTAACAGGGAGACGTTTGACAAAATATTTTTTTTTTTTTTTCGATTTGTTCCAATTTTTCTTCTAAGCGATCAGATTGACTTCCGGTTGTTGTATTAAGATCGAATAGCACCGACGGAACGTTTTAAAATTGAATTTTCGAAACTTTATTTTTTTTTTAAATTATTGAATTTATTATTATTTATTATTATTGTCTTTTAACAGGGAGACGTTTGACAAATTTTTTTTTTTTTTCGATTTGTTCCAATTTTTCTTCTAATCGATCAGATTGACTTCCGGTTGTTGTATTAAGATCGAATAGCACCGACGGAACGTTTTAAAATTGAATTTTCGAAACTTTATTTTTTTTTTAAATTATTGAATTTGATAGAAGGGGGGGGTCTTTTAACAGGGAGACGTTTGACAAAATTATTTTTTTTTTTTTTTCGATTTGTTCCAATTTTTCTTCTAATCGATCAGATTGACTTCCGGTTGTTGTATTAAGATCGAATAGCACCGACGGAACGTTTTAAAATTGAATTTTCGAAACTTTATTTTTTTTTTAATTATTGAATTTGATAGGGGTCTTTTAACAGGGAGACGTTTGACAAAATATTTTATTTTTTTTTCGATTTGTTCCAATTTTTCTTCTATTCGATCAGATTGACTTCCGGTTGTTGTATTAAGATCGAATAGCACCGACGGAACGTTTTAAAATTGAATTTTCGAAACTTTATTTTTTTTTTAATTATTGGATTTGGTAGAAGGGGGGGGTCTTTTAACAGGGAGACGTTTGACAAAATATATTTTTTTTTTTTTTCGATTTGTTCCAATTTTTCTTCTAAGCGATCAGATTGACTTCCGGTTGTTGTATTAAGATCGAATAGCACCGACGGAACGTTTTAAAATTGAATTTTCGAAACTTTATTTTTTTTTTAAATTATTGAATTTATTATTATTTATTATTATTGTCTTTTAACAGGGAGACGTTTGACAAATTTTTTTTTTTTTTCGATTTGTTCCAATTTTTCTTCTAATCGATCAGATTGACTTCCGGTTGTTGTATTAAGATCGAATAGCACCGACGGAACGTTTTAAAATTGAATTTTCGAAACTTTATTTTTTTTTTAAATTATTGAATTTGATAGAAAGGGGGGGTCTTTTAACAGGGAGACGTTTGACAAATTTTTTTTTTTTTTCGATTTGTTCCAATTTTTCTTCTAATCGATCAGATTGACTTCCGGTTGTTGTATTAAGATCGAATAGCACCGACGGAACGTTTTAAAATTGAATTTTCGAAACTTTATTTTTTTTTTAAATTATTGAATTTGATAGAAGGGGGGGGTCTTTTAACAGGGAGACGTTTGACAAAATTATTTTTTTTTTTTTTTCGATTTGTTCCAATTTTTCTTCTAATCGATCAGATTGACTTCCGGTTGTTGTATTAAGATCGAATAGCACCGACGGAACGTTTTAAAATTGAATTTTCGAAACTTTATTTTTTTTTTAATTATTGAATTTGATAGAAGGGGGGGGTCTTTTAACAGGGAGACGTTTGACAAATTTTTTTTTTTTTTTTCGATTTGTTCCAATTTTTCTTCTAATCGATCAGATTGACTTCCGGTTGTTGTATTAGTTGTTGTATTAAGATCGAATAGCACCGACGGAACGTTTTAAAATTGAATTTTCGAAACTTTATTTTTTTTAAATTATTGAGTTTGATAGAAGGGGGGGGGGTCTTTTAACAGGGAGACGTTTGACAAATTTTTTTTTTTTTTTTTTCGATTTGTTCCAATTTTTCTTCTAATCGATCAGATTGACTTCCGGTTGTTGTATTAAGATCGAATAGCACCGACGGAACGTTTTAAAATTGAATTTTCGAAACTTTATTTTTTTTTTTAATTATTGAATTTGATAGAAAGGGGGGGTCTTTTAACAGGGAGACGTTTGACAAATTTTTTTTTTTTTTTTCGATTTGTTCCAATTTTTCTTCTAATCGATCAGATTGACTTCCGGTTGTTGTATTAGTTGTTGTATTAAGATCGAATAGCACCGACGGAACGTTTTAAAATTGAATTTTCGAAACTTTATTTTTTTTTAAATTATTGAATTTGATAGAAGGGGGGGGGTTTTAACAGGGAGACGTTTGACAAATTTTTTTTTTTTTTTCGATTTGTTCCAATTTTTCTTCTAATCGATCAGATTGACTTCCGGTTGTTGTATTAAGATCGAATAGCACCGACGGAACGTTTTAAAATTGAATTTTCGAAACTTTATTTTTTTTTTTAATTATTGAATTTGATAGAAGGGCGGGGGTCTTTTAACAGGGAGACGTTTGACAAAATATTTTTTTTTTTTTTTTCGATTTGTTCCAATTTTTCTTCTAAGCGATCAGATTGACTTCCGGTTGTTGTATTAAGATCGAATAGCACCGACGGAACGTTTTAAAATTGAATTTTCGAAACTTTATTTTTTTTTAAATTATTGAATTTGATAGGGGTCTTTTAACAGGGAGACGTTTGACAAATTTTTTTTTTTTTTTTCGATTTGTTCCAATTTTTCTTCTATTCGATCAGATTGACTTCCGGTTGTTGTATTAAGATCGAATAGCACCGACGGAACGTTTTAAAATTGAATTTTCGAAACTTTATTTTTTTTTTAATTATTGGATTTGATAGAAGGGGGGGGGGTCTTTTAACAGGGAGACGTTTGACAAAATATTTTTTTTTTTTTTTTCGATTTGTTCCAATTTTTCTTCTAAGCGATCAGATTGACTTCCGGTTGTTGTATTAAGATCGAATAGCACCGACGGAACGTTTTAAAATTGAATTTTCGAAACTTTATTTTTTTTTTAAATTATTGAATTTATTATTATTTATTATTATTGTCTTTTAACAGGGAGACGTTTGACAAATTTTTTTTTTTTTTCGATTTGTTCCAATTTTTCTTCTAATCGATCAGATTGACTTCCGGTTGTTGTATTAAGATCGAATAGCACCGACGGAACGTTTTAAAATTGAATTTTCGAAACTTTATTTTTTTTTTAAATTATTGAATTTGATAGAAAGGGGGGGTCTTTTAACAGGGAGACGTTTGACAAATTTTTTTTTTTTTTTCGATTTGTTCCAATTTTTCTTCTAATCGATCAGATTGACTTCCGGTTGTTGTATTAAGATCGAATAGCACCGACGGAACGTTTTAAAATTGAATTTTCGAAACTTTATTTTTTTTTTAAATTATTGAATTTGATAGAAGGGGGGGGTCTTTTAACAGGGAGACGTTTGACAAAATTATTTTTTTTTTTTTTCGATTTGTTCCAATTTTTCTTCTAATCGATCAGATTGACTTCCGGTTGTTGTATTAAGATCGAATAGCACCGACGGAACGTTTTAAAATTGAATTTTCGAAACTTTATTTTTTTTTTAATTATTGAATTTGATAGAAGGGGGGGGTCTTTTAACAGGGAGACGTTTGACAAAATTTTTTTTTTTTTTTCGATTTGTTCCAATTTTTCTTCTAATCGATCAGATTGACTTCCGGTTGTTGTATTAGTTGTTGTATTAAGATCGAATAGCACCGACGGAACGTTTTAAAATTGAATTTTCGAAACTTTATTTTTTTTAAATTATTGAGTTTGATAGAAGGGGGGGGGTCTTTTAACAGGGAGACGTTTGACAAAATTTTTTTTCGATTTGTTCCAATTTTCTTCTAATCGATCAGATTGACTTCCGGTTGTTGTATTAAGATCGAATAGCACCGACGGAACGTTTTAAAATTGAATTTTCGAAACTTTATTTTTTTTTAAATTATTGAATTTGATAGAAAGGGGGGGGGGGGTCTTTTAACAGGGAGACGTTTGACAAATTTTTTTTTTTTTTCGATTTGTTCCAATTTTTCTTCTAATCGATCAGATTGACTTCCGGTAGTTGTATTAAGATCGAATAGCACCGACGGAACGTTTTAAAATTGAATTTTCGAAACTTTATTTTTTTTTTTAATTATTGAATTTGATAGAAAGGGGGGGTCTTTTAACAGGGAGACGTTTGACAAATTTTTTTTTTTTTTTCGATTTGTTCCAATTTTTCTTCTAATCGATCAGATTGACTTCCGGTTGTTGTATTAAGATCGAATAGCACCGACGGAACGTTTTAAAATTGAATTTTCGAAACTTTATTTTTTTTTTAATTATTGAATTTGATAGAAGGGGGGGGTCTTTTAACAGGGAGACGTTTGACAATTTTTTTTTTTTTTTCGATTTGTTCCAATTTTTCTTCTAATCGATCAGATTGACTTCCGGTTGTTGTATTAGTTGTTGTATTAAGATCGAATAGCACCGACGGAAGGTTTTAAAATTGAATTTTCGAAACTTTATTTTTTTTTAAATTATTGAATTTGATAGAAGGGGGGGGGGGGGTCTTTTAACAGGGAGACGTTTGACAAATTTTTTTTTTTTTTTTCGATTTGTTCCAATTTTTCTTCTAATCGATCAGATTGACTTCCGGTTGTTGTATTAAGATCGAATAGCACCGACGGAACGTTTTAAAATTGAATTTTCGAAACTTTATTTTTTTTTAAATTATTGAATTTGGTCTTTTAACAGGGAGACGTTGGACAAAATTTTTTTTTTTTTTTTCGATTTGTTCCAATTTTTCTTCTAATCGATCAGATTGACTTCCGGTTGTTGTATTAAGATCGAATAGCACCGACGGAACGTTTTAAAATTGAATTTTCGAAACTTTATTTTTTTTAAAATTATTGAATTTGATAGAAGGGGGGGGGGGGTTTTAACAGGGAGACGTTTGACAAATTTTTTTTTTTTTTTTCGATTTGTTCCAATTTTTCTTTTAATCGATCAGATTGACTTCCGGTTGTTGTATTAAGATCGAATAGCACCGACGGAACGTTTTAAAATTGAATTTTCGAAACTTTATTTTTTTTTTTAATTATTGAATTTGATAGAAAGGGGGGGTCTTTTAACAGGGAGACGTTTGACAAAATTGTTTTTTTTTTTTTCGATTTGTTCCAATTTTTCTTCTAATCGATCAGATTGACTTCCGGTTGTTGTATTAAGATCGAATAGCACCGACGGAACGTTTTAAAATTGAATTTTCGAAACTTTATTTTTTTTTTAAATTATTGAATTTGATAGAAATGGGGGGTCTTTTAACAGGGAGACGTTTGACAAAATTTTTTTTTTTTTTCGATTTGTTCCAATTTTTCTTCTAATCGATCAGATTGACTTCCGGTCGAATAGCACCGACGGAACGTTTTAAAATAGAATTTTCGAAATTTTATTTTTTTTTAAATTATTGAATTTGATAGAAGGGGGGGGTCTTTTAACAGGGAGACGTTTGACAATTTTTTTTTTTTTTTTCGATTTGTTCCAATTTTTCTTCTAATCGATCATATTGACTTCCGGTTGTTGTATTAAGATCGAATAGCACCGACGGAACGTTTTAAAATTGAATTTTCGAAACTTTATTTTTTTTTTTATTATTGAATTTGATAGAAGTCTTTTAACAGGGATACTTTGACAAAATATTTTTTTTTTTTCGATTTGTTCCAATTTTTCTTCTAATCGATCAGATTGACTTCCGGTTGTTGTATTAAGATCGAATAGCACCGACGGAACGTTTTAAAATTGAATTTTCGAAACTTTATTTTTTTTTTAATTATTGAATTTGATAGAAGGGGGGGGGTCTTTTAACAGGGAGACGTTTGACAAATTTTTTTTTTTTTTTTTCGATTTGTTCCAATTTTTCTTCTAATCGATCAGATTGACTTCCGGTTGTTGTATTAAGATCGAATAGCACCGACGGAACGTTTTAAAATTGAATTTTCGAAACTTTATTTTTTTTTAAATTATTGAATTTGGTCTTTTAACAGGGAGACGTTTGACAAAATTGTTTTTTTTTTTTCGATTTGTTCCAATTTTTCTTCTAATCGATCAGATTGACTTCCGGTTGTTGTATTAAGATCGAATAGCACCGACGGAACGTTTTAAAATTGAATTTTCAAAACTTTATTTTTTTTTTAATTATTGAATTTGATAGAAGGGGGGGGGTCTTTTAACAGGGAGACGTTTGACAAATATTTTTTTTTTTTTTTTCGATTTGTTCCAATTTTTCTTCTAATCGATCAGATTGACTTCCGGTTGTTGTATTAAGATCGAATAGCACCGACGGAACGTTTTAAAATTGAATTTTCGAAACTTTATTTTTTTTTTAATTATTGAATTTGATAGAAGGGGGGGGGGTCTTTTAACAGGGAGACGTTTGACAAAATTTTTTTTTTGTTTTCGATTTGTTCCAATTTTTCTTCTAATCGATCAGATTGACTTCCGGTTGTTGTATTAAGATCGAATAGCACCGACGGAACGTTTTAAAACTGAATTTTCGAAACTTTATTTTTTTTTAATTATTGAATTTGATAGAAGGGGGGGGGTCTTTTAACAGG
>CAXIES010000103.1:7500-51681 GCA_964023965.1 Melinopterus prodromus
CTACAGACTTTTAACTAAAATAAACTCTTACACCCATCCTTGCGAACTAACAGCGCACTTAATTTCCTTCTTGAATTTCTTCGGAGCCACATAGAATACTTCCAATAATCGATAAAGTGCTTTTAGGGACAAATGGAAATGGATTGGAATTTTGTATTCGTACAAGTCAACTTTTGACATTGTCTCAGAACCTGGCAAAAGCAAATTGTGTATTATCAAGTCTATGATATCTCTCTTGATGAATAAACGACCTAAAAATATATTACATTAATATATCTATGAATGAGTAACCAGCACTAATATACACGGTGGGCCAAAAAAAACGGTACAAATTTTTGATCACTCGTATTTCCTATAATATTTTGTCAATTCAAATATTTCTTTTAAAAACGATTTGCCTCTAGTGTGAAGATTGAAACCGTACCATATTCGCAATAACAGGATGTTTCAATCCACAGTTATGTTGGTTTGTGTTTGGCTATACAACATTTCTGATGACATCGTGTCAATTTAATGTGAAATGCAAGCTGTAAAAAAATTAGTAGGTAATGATTTTTTTTTCCTTTGGTCAAAAGGGACAGCAGAGATTTTATTGCATCGAATACAGGGTGATTTTTTTGCATACAGGGTGAAATTTTGAAACATTGTTTTTGCTGTTTTTACTGAAAAAGAAGAAGTGGAATTGCGAATATGGTATGTTTTCAATCCTCACAACATAAGCAATTAGTCCTTCAAAGAAATGCTTGCTTTAATTTACTTAAAATCTTTGGAAATACAAGTAATTGAACATTTGTACCGTTTTTTTTTGCCCACAGTGTATTTAACTAATAGTGTATTTTAATTTCGTTATTTTGAAAAATTCGATAAATCTTCCCAGGGTGTGCTTCAACTAACGCAAAATAAATTAAGGTCCTAACTTTTTAAAAAGACTGCGTACGTTTTCAAGTAGTCTCGCTTCCTGTGCAGTGGGCGCTGACGGTTGCAGCTGCCGAAACAATGACGAATTTTGAACCAGGTTCTAGAAGTATACCTGAACAATGATGCCAGTCTTAAGCCGCAGCCGCACCTGCAAAGGAAGCGCACCTTTTCGCCTGACCATACTTACATATTCTGCAAGAAGGTGGCTGTTTGGAATATGTTTACATTTACTTGGCCAAATATTTGCGCACCTAAGGGAAAGACATATTTCAGAAACACCGGAAGGACCAGAAAAGAAATTCCTACAGGGTGATTCATTAGTGTTTGCTGTTGACAAGCATGGTTCATGATGAAGGCGTTCTTTAAAGTAACGATTTTTGGGCTTAAGCGACCGAAGCGTTTGGGTTGTTGTGTCAAAGCACTTCACAATGATTACCAATGTGCGTGTTTGTTTATTGGAATTATTTACTTACAGCAAGGAGTCTTATACAATGACTGTCAAATCGATATTCCGAGTCTAGTTTAACTACCATTAAAAGGTAGTGAAAAATATTTTACTAGGTTTTGCGTACAAACTGATCAAAAGTTTAGCTGCAAACTCAGCTGGAAACTCGCTTGAGATCAAGGCATGGAGTTATTATACATTATTATTATTATTATTGGTAATGATCAGTTTTATTTTTATGTTATTTCGAGAGACCATAATAAATCCTTGTACTTCACTGTCCAATGAATATTACCGCACGTTGAATTCTAAGATATATGAACATTAAACAAAATTTGATAATAATAACAAACATAGCTTCTCTGTTTAACAAACCAATACAATAAAAAAACTATTATAAGTCATATTTGGATAATTCTAATTTCCATTAATACTTAGGACTCCAAATGACAGCCTGTATATTGTGTGTATTCTTCTAGAGAATGGAGTTTAAACTCCTAACAGAGACCAAGCAATAATACTACTTCCTTACTCTGAAGATGCTTCTGCCCTTTTTCGTGTTTGCACTTGGAATTGGCACCCGCTTAAAAAAACAAATTATCTTGATCTTGTCTGCAGCCTTGTTTGCAGTTTTGTCGCGTGTGGCATCTTTCTCCCTCAAACTGTAGTTCACTTGGAAGGTATGTCGATAAAGTAGTAAGTTGAAGTTATGGCTTTCTACCGCAGTTTCTGCAGAGTTTTCCCCTACTGGGTCCTCTGCAGTCCTTCGCGATATGTCCAGTTTCCGAGCACTTGTAGCACGTTTGTGGCTGTATCCTTTCGCATCTTCTTCCTACTGCCCAACCCACTTCCAAGGTTTTCATACGCATAGATGCCGCTGCAGCATGTTCCGTGAGTTGTAGAATAAGATATTAGAGGCATCTTCCTCCTCTTCATTGCAAGTTTCACAGAGGTTCTTGCAAGGTCTTGTGCAAGGTGTGCACAGAGGTTCTTCTTTCAGAAGTTGTATAGTGTGCAGGTGTTTCATGAGGCTGCAGTGCTAGGTTACCATCCTACCAGTCACCATCCTTAGGTTGTTCCTACTGAGTTTAATCAGCGACTATATGTCTTGCGGGTTTCTTCAATAGTATATGTCGGTGCCCTGTCAAGTTTTCCTAGCGGTCGGTGTGTTTTCTGTAAGCCAACTCTCGCACGTCTGACTTAATTACACACTTTGACATGCCGGGATATGCCTATCATTGGTTCTGGACCAATGTATGGTTTACTCGATCATATTTTGCCAGTTTGTCCGCTCTTTCGTTGGCTTACTCCTCTTTGTGTCCTGGCTACTGACACTAGGGTTACTGTGTTTGTTCCTGCCAGTCGCGTTAGGTTTTCGGGGAATCCTGAAGTTATTCTGGATTGGATTTAGTAGCTGTCAAGAGGTGTGAGAGCTGCTTGTCTGTCGGAGTATATTAGGATATTTTGCATTGGTACCTCCTTTGTCAGTTTTCTAATGTACATTGGATTATCGCATAGATTTCGGTCTGATAAACGCCGAAAGCTCCCCCAAGGAGATCCATGCGCCTGATCTACCATTTTGGACCAATCTGTATACCAAGTCAGGGTTCCTTGCTTTTTGATGTTTTCTCCATGTTCTCTTCCAATTAGTATTTGTAATGTCTAATCAGGAAGTATTGTAGTCTCATGTAGTCGCTTCCCATTGATAATATTGGTTTTGCGACTGTTTGAATTATTCTGCAGTCTTTCCCATTTGGGTGCCAGTTGCCGTTGAGTTGTATCCTGTATGCCCCTAGCCTCGCTTCCATTTTAATGACTACGTCTAGTGGTTGGAGGTTTAGCAGGGTTTCCATGGAGGCCGTCAGTGTTACTCCCATGGCGCCAGTTATGCATAGGCAAGCTAGCTGCTGTACTCTCTCTCGAGAGAGAGCTGTTCGGGTAGCATTCTGCTCTGCTTTTGGCCACCACACGGTGCACCCGTAGGTGATCATGGGTTTTACTCGCGACTTATAGCATAGCCATAGCATCATCTCCGGCGTGAGCCCCCATGTCTTTCCGAGTGCCTGCTTGGTTGTCACTAAGATTCTCTTGGCTCGGTTCCAAGTGAGTTTGTAGTCCTGGTATATTCCTAGGAAGTTAACGTTATTAGGGTTCACGAGGTCCACATCTAGACGTATTTTAATGTTATCTTTAATGCTCAATAACTGTATTTTAAGGCTTTGCTTTTATTTTTCCCAGCATGTTTTACGTGGGTTCCGGTACGCTACCACTACTGCTCGGGGTTTGCTGGGTTCTATGACAATGTACAATGTATCGGTGGTCTGAGAGTGATGGCTCGCCGGACACTACACAATTGTTATATCAAGCACTTCGGAGAGCAGTGGCGTTACAAAAAGTGGGTTCCCGCCCTTGATTTAAAATTTCAATGTTTGACGACATATCGTACTCTAAAAGGTAGTCACCTCTTTTGTCGGTGTCGGTATTTCGCCAGGGTTCATGGTGTGCATTGGCGTCCGCACCGATGTGGATCTGCAGTCTCTTGGTTCTGCAGTATGTTACCAGTTCCTCTAATTCTTTAGTTGGTAGCGGTTGGAGTGAGTCATAGGGTAGGTAAGCTGAGGTTATAACTACCTCGAGACTTGTGCCTTCCACCATGTATTTCACTTTCGCTGCAGTTAGATCTGTGGAGCAGAAGTCGTGCATTTTTTAAATGGGTAAATCATTCTTTGCATAAATGCATACCCTGATTTTTTCAGGGTTTGTACCGCATATTAGCTTACCGTTCGTGTTACCAAGTGCTTTAACAACGCCCTTGTATTGCGAGGGGTCTTGAATAAGGGTAAGGTCGAAGTTCCCAGTGTCCAAGATGGAGTGTCCTAATATGGAGTGGTCACCTGTAGTACCTTCACCATCCTTCAGAGTTTGCGGCTTCTTTCCGAGAATCTTAAAGGTTGCTGGACGAAACCTAGGTGGGCTTTGAATCCCACCTTCTCCAGCGCCTTCGTCGATGTAGAGGGTCAGAGTTTGTCCCTTCTCCTCTTCGTGCCGGCTGATGACCTTCCACTGTGCTGTATTTAGCACCGTGTCCTGGGTTTTCAGCAAGTTGATCAGGTCCTCCGCCGTCTTCTCCGCAATCAGGTATGACATCCAGACCGTGACTTTGGTCTGGATACACAAGAAGCCATACTTCGTTCTCTCGCGTTTTCTCCTTCTGGGTCATTTATCGCAACATTCTTAACTTCTCCAATACTGGCCTTGACCTCTTTTAGCATGTCTGTCACTGGTAGCGCTACCGCTCCTCTCTGCGCGACAAAAATTTAACCTCAGCTTCTTTTCGACGACCTTCCCTCCGGAAGGTGATTGCTCGCACGATCTCTGTTAAGCCGACCATGTTGCACTCAGCTTGTTCAAACTCGAGGTTTGGGTTGCTGGAGTTTGTTCTTTATTCCTGCCTCTTGAAAATACTGTCAAGTGTATCAAGTCGTAGATAACACGTCGTATTTGACTCGCACATAACGGATATAAATTGCTCGATTTTTTGCACGCTCTCCTATGGCTCGTGTATAAACTTCGTGCGTGCGATTTATATCCTTCAAATGCTCGTCAAATGATATACTATATTAATATGTTAATTTTATTATTTTCCTTGTATAAGCACTAGAACAGTAATGACACAGGTAACTATAGTTTTCACGTGTCTAAAGTACGAATAAAGGCGGACACGACAAAATTGCAATAAAAGCACAAAGAGAAAAAGCATCGAGAACGAAAGGAGAACTCCAAAATGATGGAAGACCATAAGAATTAAGAGATGTATGTTGTACACAAAAATTATTGTGTCGGTATAATTGTTACACAAATTTTTATTTTTATTTTTATTATTCCTTGGGATACAAAGAATTTATGAGGAATAATCAAAATTTATTAGGGAGATATTGATTTACCTCGACACAAACAAAATTGAGCCTGACAAGTTTCCGTCAGTATGTTTGCGGCACATACGGTATACGTGTACTCATATAGGGAAGTAAACAATAGTGCGAGTATTCGAAATCAAACAGTACCAAGTACTCAAAGGAACTACTTGTATAAAGTAACTGGTACAAAGTAAAGGGTACACAAAAGTTTTTTTTTTAAGAAGCATATGGTGCTTAAGATATTGAAAATAATATAAAAGATTAACCATCAATTTAAATTTGAATTCCTAAAAGTAGCTACTTGTCTCTAATAGGCTATCCACTGATGTCCTACATTTACTTTGTCCTAAACAAGAAGCACTAACACTTCACTCACTGTGCTCTGCGTTTTTACATTTCACTGAATCACTAGTTCAAAGGGTTTAGTTCTTTTTAGTCTTGTCACTAGATTCTGGTTGTCCAGTAGCTGCAGGGCCTCTATGTTGACGTGATGGCTTAGGCGGGATTCATGTTTAGTGACGAATCTTTTTCTCTTGGATGACTTGTGGGACACCAAGATCACGATGCAGGTCACTATTCCGTATGTACCAAGGAGAAAACCATATTCGTTAGTACTTTATGTTGGAAAGTCTGGATTCCTTGTATGTTGGAGTTTTTCGCGAAACCCCAAAGCTGGATGCCGTATAACCAAATCGGTTTTAGTAGTTGGTTGTAAACTAGTACTTTGTTCTGTACTGACAACTGAGAGTTTCTTCCCAGAAGCTAGTAGAGTTCTCTATAGAGGCCAAGCTCTACTCTTATCTTCTTAGCTTGTTCTTTCCACCGTAGTTTTGTATCCAGAGTCATACCCAAATACTTTGCAGTGGTCGCATATGGAACTATGGCGTCGATTCTTTACATGAGGTATGTCCTCGGTTTTGTTGGTCAAGTTAATGTGGACAGATTTTAGTTCGTTGAGCTTGGTCTTCCATTTTTTGTCCATTTACACATTTTATTAGCAGCGTGTTGAAGATTCCTAGTAGATTATCCAATAGTTGATCCCACTGCCGTTAGAGCCGTGTCATTTGCGAATGTGGCGACTGTTACATTTTCCAGCTGTGGAAGGTCACTTGTATACAGTAGATAGAGAATTGGTCCCAATACACTACCCTGGGGTACCCCAGCTGTTACTTCTTCTAGATCCGAGTATTCATCAATCTGTTTTATTCTGAATAGTCTATCAGATACAGAGGATGTTAGCAGCTCGACGTATTGTAAAAGTAGCATACTCTGTAGTTTGTGTATCATTGCTTCGTGCCAAACCTTAACAAAAGCTTGTGTCACATCAAGAAAGATTGTTGAGCAAATAACCTTTTCTTCTAATGCTTTCTCTACGATATCTGTTATTCTGTGAACTTGATCTATAGTCGAATGCTTCGTTTCTCTCAGTGATAGGTTTCATTCTCTTTAGAAGCAACTATTCAACGAGCTTCGTCATCATTGGTAACAGTGATATTGGGCGATATGATTTGGCCTCGTTCGGTGGTTTGCCTAGTTTTAAACCCGAAAGTAACTAAACTTTACATCGCTAATGCATCCAACCACATGGATTTACAGTGCCCAGTGAGCATACTTGCCGATTTCACATAAAATTATGCTAAAATTTTGCCCAACGAACACAAGGAAGACAGTCCTCCAAAGCATTAAATTTTACTTGTCCACTCGGCCAGCTCCTACCATTGTTATCTGGATTGTACCGGTCTTAAAAGCGTACCTATTGTGTAAAAATTGTTTGCTTTAAAGATCGCTTCATCATGAACACACGGTGATCACTGATCACCCGACTACCGGCTCATATTTACAGATACTCCGCAAGTAGCATTATTAGTTATTAGTGTTATTGGCTACTGTTGGTAGCTGTACTACCTAAGGCATTATCCTAACGTTCAGCTGCATACAAAATGTGCAGTGGGAATTCATACTTGTGGAGTAATAAATTCGTGTAATTTTCCGGGTAGTTATTTTCTCAATTGAACGAGGATGATAAAGATGATCCTATCCAGAAGATTTCTGTGCACCACATGATATGCACCATGCAGTTTTCGGAACAAATACTACGTTTAAACTACTTTATACGTGAAAAGTATCTAAGCGAGCGTTTTGATTTACGCTGTACGATTTTGCATCAAGGGTTTTTGACTAAAATTAAAAACTATTATTAAGGAATTTGTAGCAAATGAACTGGATTTTTTAGAACAAATGAAAATGTCTGAAAAGCGCTTGACGCACGGTATTGGCGTACATGCTTGCAAAACTAAATACAACAATGACTAGGTCATTTTTTATACATCTATCAAAGGCGCCTACTTTCCATTTCTATTGAAATTGTAGGTTAACAAATTATAAAATGAAAATACATATGATCATATTAATAATGGACCTAAATTAGGTTCTTGTTGTTTAAGAATGCTCCCAAAATTTTCGAACCTTTTTGAAGTTTCTACAAGAGCGAAAAATTATTTGTATCTATCTCAAAAAGAAATCTGATGTGGCCAGACACATAACTTTATCATACAAAATATAAAATTTATAGTTTAGCTGCATGAGAATCTATTTGATTGAGATAAATCGTGTCTGCATTAAAATTAAACTAGTTAGCCTGGATTTGACAGATATTTTGATAGTCAATAGTATCAATAGTAGGTATTGTCAAAGCATGAGCATTTGACACTACCTACTGTCATTAGAATACTACTTATTTATCTCACAAGTGCCGAAAGTTCGGAATAGCGCGACGAGCGGTGATGCGGCGGGTCACCGATAGCGGAGCGTCGCCGTCGTATGTAAGCGAGTCGCGCTATGTAGTTTCCGGCAGGAGTGACATCAACGTTTTTTGTGTTGCTTTTTGAGAAATACGTATTTTAGAAAATTCAAAAATGGTTATATTTCTGTATAGGAAATGTTAGGTTGATACCACTTCTACGAAACGTCAAGTTTAAAAAGCTAATTCAAATTCTGACAGATTTATATTCGTTCACATCCGTACCAACATACTCAAATATAACTACACTCATCGCTATACTTTATTTACAATTTTCTCAATTTATCGTTTTTACAATTAGATATAACAACGGGTTGATATTTCGCATCAACAAACGATCAAATTCGTGATCTTATTTTATTATATTTGAATTTTGTATTTTGTACTTTGCCGCACTAGAACGGCAACGTTCCATAGCGGCTCTCCAAACTCTGATTAAATCAGCTGTTTTCGAGTGTGACAGCCATTGCCATAGACATTTCTGTGGTGACAGCACAAAAAAATATTTGTCAAATCCAGGCTACTTTGAAGTTTCATATCAATGCAGATGCGACCGATCTCGATCAAATAGAATTTGCTCTTAAAGCTAAACTATTAATTTTACCAAAAAATATCATAGGCATAAATTATTCAAAATTTCCTCTACTTTAATTTATTATTTAAGTATTTTGTCGAAATTACAGAAATGGCGGCTCATTTGCAAAATCTTTCAAAAAGGCTTAGAATAAACTACCAGTTCCTTTGGACCCCTTTCAACCAAAAGCTTTTCAGCTCTAAGTTTGGTCATAAAACTTCTAAATATGAACTTTTGTTCCGATACCTTTAGTAGTTTCTCCGGAATCGTCGTCACAAAAATCGGGTACACACACACATACACACACACACACACACACACACACACACACACACACACACACACACACACACACACACACACACACACACACACACACACACACACACACACACACACACACACACACACACACACACACACACACACACACACACACACACACACACACACACACACACACACACACACACACACACACACACACACACACACACACACACACACACACACACACACACACACACACACACACACACACACACACACACACACACACAGACATTTTTTTGTACCTTGGTCAAAAATGTTCAGGGGACCCAAAAAGACCTATTTCCCAATTTTTTTTCGGCACGATTACAATACTTTACATACTGCGTATGATAAAGTAAAAAGAAATGTGGCTGTAAAGCCTCATTTACATTAGGAAGTACGAGAGTTAGTAGTAGCCTTGCTAATGAGGTAGGACAGGTAACTAACCCAAAATAAGCCTGTAATAACATGCTACAACCCAGCTAGTTACTAGTTACTACTAGCTAGGGTAGTAGCTTGTACTAACCCTGTTTACTTACCAATGTAAGTTGGGCCTTAGAATTAAAAGTCGGAAATTAAATAAAAAAAATGTATGTCCACCGTCGACATTTCGTTTATGCATTCATGGAAAATGGTAAAGTTATTCACAGAATTAAAAAAAAAAACTATACTCGTAAACTATACACTATTAAACAGTATAAAACTAACCTGACCTTTCAAGTTTGATGGTGTTCACACAAGCGACGTTTGAAAACTCGTAATGTATAGTTCTTTTCTGGTTCTTCAGGTTTTCTGTTAAGATACGGCATAGTCCTGATAAGTCTATTCCTAGACTACCTAAACCTCGGAAATTAGTTGAAAGTTACTATTTAAAAGCCGGTATAGGACAAAAATTGGTTATTAATAAAGTTGTTGAAAATCCAATATCTCGCCTTAACTTAGTATTTTACAACATAAGTACGTAGTTATTTTCGTGGCATTTACCAATTTCTTCTGTTTGCATGAGAGTACACAAGATGCCCAATAGAATGATGTACATTTTAGTGTCGACAAGGTGCATATAATCAGCTATTATGGCTGGTAGATTGCTTCGGATTAATATTTCGTTAAGGGCTCTGTTGCTTACACACTGTTTCGGCCCACTCTTAAAGTTGAACAGTCGGTTGATGCCATTACACAATGCTTTTACTAGTGTCCTATTGCTGGTGCTTACTATCATATAACCTAAAAGAAAACCAATACTTATATCACCGCAACTATATTTCAATTTCGCGCGTACCAAACATTGATAAGTACTGAGTGATATGGTCTGCATATTCGATAATATCGCTTGACTTCGTTAATACTGGTGGGGCACTGTATATATCCAATAATTTAAATAAATATGGAATGTATTCTTCATAAATACTGCACTGTTGGTACACATTATCCACTAATCTTATTATGTGCGGGAGATCTTGAACCCACTGAAACGACTGGATTTAATAATAACAGGTGACATCCAGAATTGTTACAAAGGATACAAGGCAGTCGCAGCTTGCAATAAACTCATCAATGGATTGCAGACATCGGCTGAGTTGACTAAATTCGGGTAAATTATTGGTTGTGAGACCGATAGCTTTTTTCAGCAAAGATAAGTAACACTTTTTGATCTTATATTTTGCACACTCAGGTTCCTTCTCGACGATCATGAGTGCGTTTTCAAAATGGTTTCATAAATGGAATGGTTTCACAATAGGCATTTCAACTGTCACGTCAGGTTGACACTGTCACAGGCCCTATATTCAGTGCGGTTTTGGCGGTCTGCTATGATATAGTTCAATTCACTTCCAATAAAATAATGAATTAACCGATGGGAATTAACGGACTTTATATTTATATTAAGATTGAGACAAGAAATATTAGATTATACCATAACGATATTATGCCATGTCGCCAGGCACTATCGCCAGGCAAATAGATTGTTAAAAAGTGGATAAATTAAAAAGAATTTAGATAAAAAATTGGTAGGTATTTTAAAATATCTTTCTTTCCGTACACTGTATAAATTTTCTTTACTTATTAGTTTCACATGTAAAGTATGCCTGCTTGTTACAAATTATATCTTTTTTTCTCCACGTTCCAATAAAAAAAGTAGGTAATACATAGGTTGTTTTAGCGTTGCTAATTTAAAATACGTAAATATTTTCCGGAGATTTTTACTGCAAACAATACCTACAAAATGTAAATCTGGTAATTTATATATAGTAGTACCGTCATTTACGGATTGTTTGCTAAAGAGAAAGAATCCGAACCTTTATAAAACTTGAGATGTGAACGAAGGTTATTCAACAATATTTGTAAAAGTTACAAAACTTGATAGCATTCATTAGGAGATCCATTTATCAGTTTTAGAAATGTATATGGGGGATCACTTGAGATGGAGTACCAACTCAATACCATTACTAGATGCATAATATCATCTCGGCTTTGCAATATCATATCCTATTGTGTGTTTATATACATCAACAAATACTTTTTTCGGTGTACAAAAAATGAAGTAATCATTTGTAGGGGCAATGCAACTGAATATGGGGAACAAAAATCTTATAAAATTCTCCATAATTTATTGGTGTTAACCCGCCCTGTCCGAAGAAAAAAAAAATTCGTGAAATCCCGAGGATTATCCACACCCGACCCTGCGGTTTCGGTCAACCGAATGGGACCATGTTTACTTATCGAATGTTTACTTATTACTAGATAAAACTACTTTATTACATTACTATGTAGAGTATAAATACCATGGTCAAGTGTATATTATAATCCAGAAATTTGAAAGACTTTGCACTGATTTTCCTTTAATCATAAGTATGCTTTCAGGAGTGTCGTAATTCCAGGCCCTCTAATTTTATCAATCTCGATACCATTGAGTTCATTAGCTAATAGATTCAAAAAGAAACGCTCCCAAATCGTTTGTAATCATAGCATCGCCCTTTTTATTAGTTCCTTTGGTGGCTTCACGTTACCAAAACTGTCAAAGTAGATGACATAATATCTTGTCTTCTGATATGCTAACCAGTGACTTCCCACTCCACTGTTGTTCCAAGTTAACGATGCCCACTCGTTTGTGGTGATGGGTGTTTACGGAATTGTGTCACGCATAAATATTCCTCGAAAAATAGGAAATTTTAATAGTTTAGTATATCTGATCAAATCAATGTTAGTCAGGGGCCTGTCCCTTGGGCTCTGCAAAAAAATTACTTCAAGTATAATCACAGACCTGATTTATTCTTCAAGAATAATCCAGATCATTTTTATCAATAGCTATCACTTCCATCGTTTTATTAGGACGTTACGTTTATGCTGATTTATCTCGACCTTCTTGTCCACTTCTGATGGCTCTGTATACACCTGCCGCTCCACCTAATGCCTCCTAATGCCGAGAGACCAACAAAAACGGCTGGTAGCAGCAGCAAAGAGAGATAACTACTGTCACTCCAGTACATTTCTGTCCCAGAATTTGGTGACCTTGCGTCGACGAGGTATCAGTACCGCTTAACTACGCTAGGCGCGCTAGCTTATTTCTGTTCCTTGCTCTTGCACAATATTAGTGGAGTTCGCACTCACAATTATAGAGAGGGTATGTTTGAAACGGTATTACATCGCATTTCACTATTGTTAAGGAATTTATATCATAACTGAGCAATGCTAGCA
Source organism: Melinopterus prodromus (assembly GCA_964023965.1). Lineage (NCBI taxonomy): Eukaryota > Metazoa > Arthropoda > Insecta > Coleoptera > Scarabaeidae > Melinopterus > Melinopterus prodromus. Next base: position 20,160 of record CAXIES010000103.1, read on the forward strand.
TTCTGATTTTGGCGCCATCCAGTATCATTTTAACGAACCATATCGAAAAGGGCGACACTTAGTTATCGAGAGAGAACATTGAAACCCAGTATAACATCGCCATTCGCAATATTAGAGATATTTATATCACAATTGAACGAAAAATCACTATTCTCAATAAATTTTAATTTAATGTCAGTGTTTTCATTGGGCGCCATCTAGTATCATTTTATTGAAACTATGTCCGCATAGAGGATTATCCGCTCTACATTTATGAAAAGCTGGGACGCCGACATAAAATGTACCGCCACGATCTGACCATACCAAATAACCGTATACTCTGGTAGAGATGCATGATACCTCCAGTCTTGGGGATTGGGATTATACGGGGAACCCTTACCGTCGCCTTTTCCCCAACATCATTAATAGCTAACCGTGCACTAAACGTGATGCATCTCCCAAATAATCAGCTTCACCTATTGTCTTGGTAATTCTGTTTACAATTGATTTGTGGAATGCAACTTTGGTTTTGTCATTTTTCTTAGACTGTTTTCAACCAAGTTTTCGTTTTAATATCATCCCGTTGGTAACCAACTAGGCGGATGCTTTTCATCAAATTTAGAGTCTGATGATTTCACTCTATCCCAAGGTTTTCTCGAGTTTTCTATCCGCTCGATGGCATCCCTCTAGAGAGTTTTATGCTTGGAATATGCAATATCGTGAGGCCAACAGGCTACGTCCAGTCTATTCACTTCCTCGTCACCACGTTGCAATATTTTTTGTAGTTTAATTCCAGGCCCACAAAACTGATATCCCAGCAGGTGTAATTCAAACGGTAGATTATTTATGTCCGTATTTAAGAGGCCCTTACCGTTATACGTTATCATTGATATTGGTTACACATCATGCGTAAACCTATGGTTCTATGTTTTATATTATTATACTTCGCTGTAATGGATTGTAGTAGGTGATGCCATTTATAGTATTTATAGTTCCATAGTCTACATAATTTGAATAAATTCTGTTTTATGGTTCTAATTGAATGAAAGCTCAAGTATGACTGCCTTCATTACGCTGAATGTTGAATAATGCTTGATTAATTGATTTCTTATTAATGAGTTAAACTAACCATTGTAGAATTCATGTCCATTATCGGTTTGTAGGTTCTTTGGAATACGTGGATGTGAATTCCTCTATATCAATCCCATGGCTCGTGACACTCTCGATGACTTACACGTTATCGGTTCCATCCCTACGAACTTCTATTAACAATCAATTACAATCAGAAAATATTTAGAACCTCTATTGAAGCGAGAATATGTGATGAGCTCAATTAAATCGGCTTGCAAAAGATCGTCTATACCATGTAGACTGGTTCTTCGCCTCGGAAACTTATGGGAGCCGGTTTATGTAGGTAATTCATTCACAACAGGTTCCTTTGCCTTGCTAAACTTATTCATCTTATGGTGTTTACAATGTGGCAGCAAATGTTGTACTGGTGGTAGCCTTGCGCTCGAGAACTATTAAATAATGCTCTACTCGACTTGTGATTTGATCTCTATCGAGTTCGACAAACGATCGTAAATTCTTCTCCGCATCTGCATTACTATTTTTCTCAAAGGCTATTATTACAGTTTGTTTTTGCAATTCTTCTAATATTTCATGCTGCTTTACTTCTAATACATCAACTTTAGAAATCCGTGATTTGATGTCATTGGTACTAATACCCAATCAATGTGTGATTTTGTTGTAGTAATCATTAATAATATAATGTCGAATATCCGAGTATCCCAAATTTTCAACTTATCGGAAATTGCTTTGTGTATTAGTGCTATAAACTCCTGATTCATAATATGAATACATACGTAAACTTTTTTGTAACCATCTTCGTAACCATCATTGGTTGGTGTTCCAATGTTGCACAATTTGCGGTTTCGGATATAATTTTCATCTTGTGTTAGAATTGTGTTGTTATGGAAATCGTTTCCAGCAGCTTCTGTAGCGGTCAGCAGTCTCAGCGGTTTACCAACTCATTAATATTATCCCAGTATATATATACTGCACGTTTCTATCATCGACTTTCATTTGGAGATCACCCCCAAACTTCGGCTTCCACATGATGAAGGTATCTAAATCAAGTGTTTTTCCAACAGTGGCTTTATGATTTTAGTATATTTATACAATCTACTATCCTTAGCTCGCGCATTCACAACAAATTTCTGTATATGCACATTCGTCAAATTGCGTATTTCATAATATTGTTACGAAGGAGTAATAGATAATAGTATATTATTTGACGAGCACATAATTAACAATATAAATCGCGAGCATGATGTTTACACGCGAGCCGTAGGCGAGCGTGTAATCATGCGAGCGATTTAAATCTGTTATGTGTGAGTCAAATACGACGTTTTATCTACGACTCATAAATTCCATTTTATGCAAAATATTTTAAATGTATTTGTCAATGATGGCGAGGCGAACTGTCAAGTAACTGTCATCCACGTAGGTTTGGACAGACTTTGACACGAGCGTTGTATAATGATGACAGTTCGTTCAAATAATGAGGTCATAATTTGAACGAACTGTCATTATTATACAACGCTAGTGTCATTATAATTATTGGCGCCTATATTGATGAGGATTATATAGTCATAGATACGTATGCAATGAACTTATTATATGTGAGTCGTAGATAAAAGTTATTATTGTGTTCGAGTAAAAATTGCATACAAATATAATGTTAACAACCAATTCCTCAATGATTGCGGTGTCTAGTATAGATATCAAACGCCCAGTTAGCACAAAAGGCAAGTTAACAACCTCGACGTTTGGTAACCTAATTAACGGTAATGACGTATTTGGACAATTGATATAAATGCAACAAAGCGGCGTATCAAGGGGAATTGTCATTAGTCCGTATTTACGAGCGAGATATCCGATACCTGTACGAGAAGGCAACGACCTGCCTTCTCAGCTGTTTTCTGACTATATCTGGAACAATTATACACGCAATACGCATGTAAAACCCCAGTGTGAGGTTTATTTACATCCACGCTGGCCTGGCCCACTCCCAATAAGAGCTACGTAACAAAATTTCCTGCAAATGCCAACGTATATAACCTACTGGCGTTTTTAGAAACATTAATTCATATAGTCCTGAACTTATATCAAACGCAGCTTCATTATCTATAATTATTGTACCATTTGAAAAATCGATTGTTTTTGAGCTAAAGATCCAATTGACACTATGATAATTTTATTGCACATCCAAAATTTTATCTAAGTACCTATCTATCTAGACCGGTAGAGAAGTATGTACTAATTTTTGTGTGAATTGATGATATTACTTCAGACTTGTCAATCTTTACATAACTTTCTTGCGACGCGGTGGTAGAAATACCTTTTAAGTATCAGTTATAGCCTTTGAAACGCGCTCAATTGCTTCAAAATTACGTTTGCGTCCCAACTTTACAGCTAAATATATGTTCTCACGTCATTTGCAATCTCACTTCTTAATGTTATCTCCATCTCGATGTCCACAGCTGTGTTTACTACTTCTCAACTGCTTCGTCCTTTCCATTGTATGACCCTAATGACTTTATTACTGACTAGTGCTGTCGAAGAATAATACACTCAAAATGAGAATTGCAGTAGTTGATATTCAGGGCTTCCAACTGGGATCAGCTGTCTTCATGGTGAAGGAGTTGTGCATCTACGATGGAAGATATGTCCAATCACGTATCTAGAGGCCCATCACCATGGCATTGGCTAGTCGGCAGGTTTCATAGGTTTGGAGAAACTATCAAATATATTGGATTGGAATTATATTTGGGTGGAGTGGATCGCATCTACGTGAAGGATGCAGATAAATATGATATACTATTGAGATAAACATTATAAATTTGGAGATGATTGCTACAGGGTAACCACCAAGTTTCTAATGGAGCTAAACACATCATGCAATTTTCACACATGTATACCAATTAGTGCTGTGCGTACCTTGAACAACTGCAAGATACTTTATAATTATGTAATGATGGCTCTACCACTATAATAAATGGCACTTTTATGTACATTGTCTATGTTTCAATCCTTAATATAATTGAATGAATTAGTGACAGTTCTGCTCAACTTGAGCATCTCAGGTAGGTATTATGGAGTCATTATTGGGTCGTACACTATTAATCTTAGGCTGGTTAGTTGGAAATGGTATTATATAATACGAATAATACAGTTGGTGAGTGAAGCTGGTGAATTATCGACACTAGTGATCATCTGCAGCACCGGTAGGTATTATATGAAGGTCCGTTATTATGGAAGATGTTAGAAATGCTAGTCAGGCGTGTGCCAAATAAGTATTCCGCTACATCTAAATGAAACCACGCAAAAAAATCGTCATTTAAAATATTAAATTACTATAATCAGCCTGTATACATCTACAAACACCCAGTATATCTCGTTTGATGACACGCGCCATCCACCGGTTCAGCGTTCGGATGTTACCTACATCTATGGGCAAACATGAGAATAAATCATTCTAAAATGTTCTAATTTACGATAATCACACTGTATACTACATTCGCAGTCACCTGTAATATGCATATGTTAATATTTAATACAAATATTCCGCTAGATCTAAATGGAAACAAACAAGAAAATCGTCATTTTAAAAATTAAATAACTATAATCACCATGTATACTACTACAAACACCCAGTATATCCCAGCATGACATAAATGAAGATATAGGCAAAACCGGGAGAGCTGAAGATGACTCATCGCTTAAAATCGTATGAACCAAGATATGGACGTACCGCGTGGATTGGTTATATAGCTGTGTATATTAGGTTGCCTACTAGGTAGTTCGTTAAAGATTAATATTTAATTATTAAAAATACTGTCATTTAATTGTGATAATATCCCATCTAATTTATATATCCATCATTACCATGTTTAACAGAAGCAAAGTGAAAACATACCAACGAAAACAGCTTGTTCACATCACACGTTCGCGCTCGAATTGGAGGTTTGGTTGCTACCGCTGTCATTCGTTCTTATGGTTCTAAGAACAGACGTACTTTTTTGTCTTGCCCATTTAAATTATACAGCAGACGTATGAAAAGTATGCTATTTCCTTTTAACACGCGTCAATATTTAGAAAAAATCTGATGTGGCCAGGCACATGACTTTATCATACAATAAATTAATAGTTTAGCAGCTGCATGAGAATCTATTTTATTGAGATAAATCGTAGGTATTGTCAAAGCATCAACATTTGACTCTACCTACACTACGTCATTAGAATAATAGTTATTTATGTCACAAGTGCCGAAAGTACGGAATAGCGCGACGTGCGGTGATGCGGCGCGTCACCGAAGGCGGAGTGTCGCCGTCGCATGTGAGCGAGTCGCGCTATCTAGTTTTTGGCAGGAGTGACATCAACGTTTATTGTGTTGCTTTTTGAGAAATACGAATAAATAGAAAATGGTTATATTTCTGTATACGAAATGTTAGGTTGGTACCACTTTGACGAAACGTCAAGCTTAAAGGTGTGTTCCGATTGGTGGTAATGGTAGGTAATGGCGGTGGTAGAATACGAAATTATAGTATTTCTTACATATCGTGATAGTGACACATATTAGTTTGCATGTACATAAACATGAGTCACTAGCAATTTCTATTAGAAATACTAAAATGGCGTCTGCTACCACTGCCATTACTACTAATGAAAACGCACCTTAAAAAGCTAATTCAAATTCTGACAGATTTATATTTGTTCATGACACATCCGTACCAACATACTAAAATAAAACTACACTCATCGCTATACTTTATTTACAATTTTTTGAATTTATCATTTTTAGAATTAGATATAAAGACAGGTTGATATTTCCTATCAACAAACAATCAAATTGGTGATCTTATTTTCTTTGAAATTTGTATTTTGTAATTTGCCGCACTAGAGCGGCAACGTTCCATAGCGGTTCTCCAACCTCTGATGAAATCAGCTGTATTTGAGTGTGACACCACAAAAAAATATTTGTCAAAATCCTGGCTACTATGTAATCTCGTATCAATGCAGATGCGACCGATCTCGATCAAATAGAATTTGCTCTTGCAGCTAAACTATGAATTTTACCAAAAAATCTCATAAGCATAATTTATTCAAAATTTCCTCTACTTTAATTTATTATTTAACTATTTTGACGAAATTACAGAAATGGCGGCTCATTTGTACTCGATCAAATAGAATTTGCTCTTGCAGCTAAACTATTAATTTTACCAAAAAATGTCATAGGCATAAATTATTCAGAATTTCCTCTACTTTAATTTATTATTTAACTATTTTGACGAAATTAGAGAAATGCCAGATCATTTGCAAAATCTTTGAAAAATGCTTAGAATAAACTACCAGTTCCTTTGGACCCTTTTGAACCAAAAGCTTTTCAGCTCTAAGTTAGGTCATGAAACTTCTAATTATGAACTTTCGTCCCGATACCTTTAGTAGTTTTTCCGGAATCGTCGCCACAAAAATCGTTTACACACGCACACACACACACACACACACACACAGACATTTTTTTAGACCTTGGTCAAAAATGTTCAGGGGACCCAAAAAGACCTATTTCCGCTAAAATCTCAATTTTTTTTTTCGGCATGATTACAATACTTTAGCATACTGCGTATGATAAAGTAAAAATCTCTAACGTATTTCGAAAATAACAGCTGAAATCTATGAGTAATGTTCAGCTCTCCCGGTTTTGCCTTTATAAATGAATCCTCTGCCGGTAAGGCCGGTAGGTAGCAAATGAGCGATCTACTATTGGCCCCGTGCACACTATAGGGTGGGGGAGTTACAAACGCTTTACGCGCCCGTAGCGGAATATGTATACGCCAAAAGTGTTCTCGTCACCGCTACACGCAAAGGCGCTGTAGTCGACTTTATTATTTCTGCCAGCTGTTGGCGTTCGTAAACGCGCTCTGGCTACAGGTAACTACACCACGTCGGTAATTACTAGGGAGAAAACTGCTTAGAACTCTTCCGGCGGTAAAACACACGGGCTTGTTGTTGCGCACCCGGCCAATATCTACAGGCGAGCCTCCAAGATTGTGAGATATAGATGGCACCACAGTCCCCGTCTGGGAATTAAAGATGACGATCTCTAGGTGAGCACTCAAATGGGGAGATCCTCTGCCGGTAAGAGCGCTAGGGAGCAAATGAGCGATCTACTATATCTACAGAGGAGCTAATAAACAAATGAGCTATTGAGATAGTGATATACATGGCACCATCGCCTCCATCGCGGAGTTAAGATGACGGCTCTCTAGCGAAAATCCAGTTATAATTAAATAAAATCGAAAACAATTTCTGAGATCAGGCAATGTAAAATAACAAAGAAATAAAGACGTTTATTGACTTTAGTGGTCGTACCACCTAAAGTGGTAAAATGTTGAGTTTAAGTATGTCTTGTGCTTTTATCTCGTTGACTGAACATTCTTAAAAAATTGTCACATTCTTGTCTCCTTTGACTTGAGCAGATCAAGAAATAGCCATTCCTTCATATGATTTTATCGAAAAAAAGTAAACACTGAACCAAGTAAGGTAGAGAAATGTACTAAATTAATGTGGAATTAATGTGGAACGTCCACATTAGTGACAAACAAATTATGTTTTCTTCAAGATATCAGGTCAAGCATTACCGCGGAAAGAACACCTCTTAACTTTGATGTCCATTTGCATACATATTTATTTCTACAAGCAATAAAAGTTACCTGCGATTGAGGGCAAAGCTAAAATAATGGTATAATTGCCCACCCTCAATTTAATGAGGGTGGGCAATTTCATTTAGCATAGCTTTGCACCAGTCAGCAATTAGCGTGAATTTTGAGCAGTTAGTTTAATATTACATAATGTACTAAATAGTATACCATAAAAACAGAAAAACAATATCCCTATCATAATACGTACAGAAATAATAATAAATAATATATAATAGTTTTTAGTCAATATTTTGGGAAAATGGCAACAATAAAACTTTTTAATTTTCTATGTTTCGCCTTATATCAATGGGTTCCTCAGGAAATCTACAAGGAACGTTTTAAACATAGAATATAACAAATTTATAAATACTTACTAGGTATATAAATAAACTATAAACTACCAAAACAAATAAAACTGTCAACTGTCCAACAAAATACTTCATAACAACCAATAACAACGTAATAGTTATTTACGTACCAAGGGCACGGATGTTTATGCCTTGAGGGCGATGTTTATGCCCATGTTTATGCCTCGGGCTTATCGGCCCTCGAGCTTTTTAAGTCGCCCGAGGGTATAAACATCAAGTAATGCCCGAGGTGCATACAAAATTGTATGTCCTACAATGTTTTTTTCCCTCGGTTTGAATAATATTAATAAATATTTTGACGTTATCAAGTGACATGCGTATCTACGGAGTTGAATAATAATACAAACAATTCGGAGTTGAGTGACAGTACAGACAATTAATTGTCAAACTTATAACCTTAATCGCCAATAATTGACATTACCGAGTGACACTACAGACAACTAATTGTCAAACTTATAATCTTAATCGCCAATACTTCACATTGATGACTTAAAAGTTACAATTTGAATTACATATATTTGATATATTTGACACATAACCATGGCCACCCTTAATGCCCGCGCGGGCGTTAAGAATCTTTTCCGTCGATCGTTTATTTATGAGTCAGTTTAGTGAATAGGAAATCGTTTATTAAACAACTCTATTAATGCACGATTTCTATTAATGCATGATTTGTTATAGCCATTCACAAGACGCAATGACGTCGTTTGATTGGCCAATCGAACATATGTGAAATGAAACCTTCCAATCAAAACATATCGCTCTGTAGAACTGTCAGTGTCAAATTACATAAATTGTCATATAACCTAAAAAGACATCGGCGAAGAAAAATCTATGTAGACGACGCTAGAGGAATACGATTGAGGGAAAAATTTTGTAACCAACTCGAATATTAAACAGCGATTAATAATCTCGACAATTAATGCGCTAGCTTCGCTCGCGCGTTAAACAGTCTCGATCATTGATCGCTCTTTTTAATATATTTGTTGGTTAAATAACTATTAAACGCCCTCACGGGCGTAAAGAATCAGTTTATGCCCCGGTATCGAAGATGTAAAATGTCACTTTATGATCATGTAGGACATAGAAAATAACACCTCAATATCCGTGAAAAAAATATAAATTAATAAATAAGGCCGATCCTTTAAGATTTCAATAACATTAATATATTTGTATAAACTATGCTCACATTTTCTATAACCGTTTTAAAAGTACAAATATTTAATTCATTGATAAACATTTCCAAAAAAAATCTATTACGTTTAGTTTTACAAACACCTAAAATTTTAACATTATCAAAATCAAATCTGTGGTTTTCTTGAAAAGCATGTTGAGCTAATGCACACCTAAATTTACGTGTTTTTAGGTCTGACTTATGAAAAGAAATTCTAGTTTTTAAAAAATTACCAGTCTGACCAACATACGATAAATTACAACAAGAACAAGGAATAGAAAACAATCCTATAATTTAAAACCAAAGGTTTCTATCTTTAACACAAGAAATACAACTATTAATTTTTGACAAATTATATTTTGCAAATCTAATGTTATTACATTTTAAAATTTTAGGTAAACTAGATGTTAAACCCATTATATACGGAATTTTTAAAAACAAAGGAGTTTGTTGAAGCAAAGAACATTATAGTTGTGAATTGACCGAGAACCAAATAATAAACGAATAAGTAAATTTTTTGGAAAACCATTATTCAAAACTATCGAAATCAAAATTTTTGTGTTGTAATTTGGAATTGCAGTTTTTTTCTATTCTATTTTTTAGTGCCAAAACTGTATTGATTTTTTGATTAATTGAATGATATGAGAAAAAATTAATATATCTACCCGAATTTGTAACTTTTCTAAACCAATCTAAAAGCTAAATATTTTCGTCTGTCCTATTAATATTTATATCTAAAAAAGAAACACTAAAATTATTTTCTTTTTCAATAGTAAACTGAATATTTTTATTAGAACTATTAAAACAATCTAATGTATTTTCAATTTGGTCCTCAGGCAACGCACAAATAATATCATCAACGTATTCATGAATTAATGAAAATTTAAACGGTAATTTTGGGATAATATCATCTAAAAGTTTATCCATAATAATTTTGGCCAAAATGGTCGAAATATTTAATATATAAAATACAATATAAACAAGATGTTATTCAATCGCGAGAGTCTGTAGATGATCCAAAACTGTCACTTCGAGTACGCATCCCATCTCGAATGAACATCTATAATATCGATAGTAATTAAGGTGTGATCGTGAGTAAAACATAATTTTACCGTGCTTAGGCGATTATCATTACTGTCACATGGAGAAACAAGTGGAATATCTTCAGGCCTGTTAGGGTCGATGACGATGTTGCTTCTTATACTTACTTGCTGCTCAAAAGTAGTCTGTAAAACAGGAATTACCAATTTGAACATCTTAAGAAATATTTGTACATAGAAAACATAGTACCCTGTTCACACAGAGTACATAAATAAGAAAACATTATGTGCAATACTCGCTTGATCGACTAGAAATTCGCATATCTCGTATTTGATGTGCATCGTATCTATTGCCTGCCTAAATGTCACGGCTACAATAATGACGAAGTAAACCAATGTTTATAATTTAAAACGAATTTCATTCGAATTTTACATGAATGTTTTACAAAGAAATTAGTACAGGCTCAAATGTAATATTGCTTAATAGGTAATATAGTTTTAGACAAAAGTAGAGATATATTACCGTGACATTTACGTCCTGCATGAAAGTCCTGTGGAAGTTGAGGAGTTCACCACATTCGTTTGACTGCCCTGTAAGCAGCTGCTCTGTTTGCTTGTATTTGGCTCGTTTCCTAAATGTTGGTTTCATAGTGTTCGCAAGCATCTTCAACTCGTCAATGGTGCTGAGTGCATCAGGTAATGTTTGGTCTCTCAGGTTCTGGTATACCGCCTTTTCTTTTAAAACTTCCTAAAAAAATGCGTTTCTTTTTCAGAACCAGAACTTAAACGCTTCTTCTAGTCGGTGGCGTTAGCAACATTAGGTACCAAAATATTTCAGTGCTGGATACCAGCACCAAATTTTGCACACAGCATGTACATATATTAAGGTTTAAAAAACCGCCTGGAGACACTCTCCTAGGGGTCAAGATCATCCCTTTATAACGTCATCAAAATGGCGGATTTAAGTCCGAGTAGCGAATTATGTTATCGCATGTATTATTGTTAATTTTTAACCAATTTTGAGTTTTACTACGTCATTTTAAAGCTGAGGTAGCGTTCTTTAAAAAATGTATTATTTAATTTTTCTGTACGAAAGGTAGTTTTTGCGTCCCTCTCTAAATTCCAGTAAATTGTTGGATAACCAATTCAGTATTGCTATAAGCAGTTAAGTTTATGTAAAAAAATATCTGCGTCTGGTATTAATGTATCCAGACACATGTTTAAATGTTAATATTTTTTTAGCCCCCACTAAACCCCTACAAACTTCTGCTAACCTCTATAAACATACGACTAATGTAGATGTCATGAAATACGCCACTAGTGAAAGCATAGTCATTTCATGAAACGCCGGCCAAGCTGTTCACGAAATAATCCAAACTAACCCAAGTTTTCATAAAATGAGGTATTTCACTATGATACTATGATGTGTGTATGTATTATTTGACAGTGTGGGATATATGCTTACAGGCGAAAAGTAATAATATAAATATTGTACTAAGAATTCTGAATTATCGCCAATTTTCTACCATCTCCAATCGTTTGGATCTGTCTGTTCTGCATCACGTTGAAGTATTGTACTTTTAAGACGATTGAATGAAACCTCACACATAGGCGGAATGTTTTTAATGGACCTATTAAATTGACAAAGTTAGATTCGTCTTGATTCGTTTACGGTTTCAGCTGAGCTTGATGAATGATACATAAGCAGCATGAAACGTTGAAGAAGCATGAAACCATGCTCGTTTTGTGATAGAGACTGCGTGTGGCGCATATTTCAAAATTCACCAAAACTTTGTCAATTTTTTTAAATGCCATCCAGGTTTTCTATGCAGTGGTTTTGCCGATACCTCCTAAACTTGAAACAGTGTCTGCCACAGTAAAAGCATGAAAGAAAGTTTTCTCTGCATTTGGTTAACTGGAAGATTTGCAGATGTTTTCCTGTTCCATATTCAATCCATAATTCCTCTACTTTATCTAACTTAGAACAGGCGTACATCGCAATGACAACTACATCGATGTCCACTGTTTTGATGGTAATTTTGGTATGTACTTCGAAGGTGCTGGGATACCACACGTGAAGCAATAGACGGGCATCTGCTTCTTCATGAAAAATTGAAGATATATGGTCGTAGACTTCCTTGTTATTGGATTCAACCACACGGTTCTCGCATACATGCAAACTATTTGCTTTCCAATAAGCAGACTCATCTTTACTAAGTTTTTTACCAAAAATCCAAACAAAATATTTTTGGTTACCAGAAAAGTACAGTTTTCTCGTGACCAATAATGAAAGTAGAAATGTTTTTAAAATAGCCTGAAAACAAATGAATATTGTTTGTTATAATTACTGCGATACTAGGCAACTAATGTAAAAAATATTTCCGTACGGAAATATTTTTTTACTTCAGTTCCTTAGAATAGCAGTAATTTTATATATAACGAAATTTAGAGGGTTGTGCGAAAACCAACCGTTATGCACAAAAATTGAATAAAACACTTTTTAAAGAGCGTTACTGGAGCCTTAAAATGATATATTAAACTTCCAAATTGGTTAATAATGTACGAAGATATTGAACATTATACGTAAATCCGCTATTTTGATGACGTCATCAAGGGATGATCTTGACCACCAGGAGAGTGTCTCCCGGTGTTTTTTTAAACCTTAATATGTGTACAAGATGTGTGCAAAATTTGGTGCTGGTATCCGGCACTGAAATATTTTTACAATAACGCCACCGACTATTCCGGTCGGGCCCCGTTGACTTGGTAAGCGTTCCCCAGGAAACATAGAAAGAAACATAGCAACATTCCATAGAAATTAAAATAATATTGACACTGGTTCTAGCGTGACGTGGAAGCCAACAAGAACCCCATTAGAAAAGAAAAAACTGAGGAATCAGGTCCTGGAGGACCTACAATGATGAGACATTAATTAACACAATGGCAATGAGTCCTGGGCGATTAGCTATACGAAGTACGGCGCGTCCGGTTATTCTGTGTATAACTTGGGATTATCTACCTTTTCTGAAAACTTCCGCACAATATTATTTTGCCTTTGTTTTAGTTCCTCCATCATTCTGTTGCCTTGCTTAATGATAACGTGAATTATTAAGTAGTCAAAGACTTGCATGCGGACTCCTGATCGCACCAGATCATCCTTAACTTCAATCCAGGTCTCAAGCAACTTTAGTTGTAGGAAATATTCCATTGTAATTAAAGTTATCTGTTGCAAATAAGACTATGGTGCGATAAACTATGTATACCGAGTGACCCACACCATAGCTACGCCCGTATCTTTTTATAACGTTGGACGATTGAAATTTGTAGAAGGCTAATAGACAAATAAAGCAATTTTTTATATACTCTTGAGGCTTTTTAGTCCTACTAAACTTCCGTTTTGCTCGGATTGCCGTCATCATTGAAACCCAAAAACATGTCGATGTTGAATTTTTATCGAAAAGGCAAGGAACTTTTTTGGTTGTCAAATGAAAATCCATTCGAGATTAGAAATCAACATCTGGCGGGTTTTGCCTTAAGTAGGTAAGTGACGCCATTGTAGCACTTGGCGAGCGGAAACGGGCATTGAGTTTTCGCTTCGACCGCCAGGGGGTAGCCAAACGCTGGAGGTGACACGAAAACATTTAGGAAGGGTCTCTTTGACTATGAATCGCGGTGGGGTAATGTTTGACCGTTGATCGGGCATCAGCAATTGGCCCGATGGGGACCAAGCTATAAAATCTGTGTAGTGTCTCGTGCAATTTCTCATCCGGTTATAAATAATACGGTATTTACTAGAGTTTAAACTTGCTTGTTTGCACCATGCTCTGCCTCAGTTGATTAATTGTGATTAGAAGTTAGCACTCATATTTTCTATAAACAGTTCTTCATTTGTTTTATATATGTTGTAAATAGAGTTTTAATGTGTTCTTCGACATTTGATTTATATTAAAATTAAACCTGCCTTTCTTGTGTCGAAGCATTTTAGCTACCAGGTAGTTTTATGGTTCATTAGTAAGGGTTCAGTTTTTTTCCCACAAAGGCTCAGAGAAACAGCCCGAGTTTTAAGCCCACATGAGAGTTAGATATCAGATATCAGAAGATCAAGTTAATTAGAGAATTTACGTAGGATAGGGGTTGAGTTTCAAAATAGCAAATGCCGGACATATGGAGTCCCCCAAGGCTCCATTATGGATGCTACCCGCTGGCATATTTCTTACGACGATCTAGTCAACCTGCCAACAAAGCAAAACGTCAACCTCATCGCCTATGCAGACGAGCTCGCGGTGACCGTGGAGAGATGGACGAAAAAGGAGATAAATACCGACACCGAGAGTACACTAATAGACATCGAACGATGGTTTAAGAAGATAGACCTCGAGATCACAAAACCGAGGCCATAATCACCACCGGCAGAAACACCCTCCGAGAACTGGAGTTCAGGTTCGGGGACCAAACAAATAAAACCCAACGATCACTGAAGACGAATTGTCGCAGCAGAAAGCTGCAGAAATCATCCTCATCTACGCCTGCACTGCATGCATTGAGGCACTCAGACATAAGAAATACAGAAAAATGCCACTCGCAGTATAGAGGCGACAGAACATCCTCGTCACCAGCTCATGTAGAACAGCATCCATTAACACTCTCCCTAATTGCGGGAACCACCCCAATTGACCTCAAAATAGAAGAAAGAGACAAAATTAAGAAGACAGGCACAAAAATGAAGGAAGAGCGAGAAATAACAGTGAAACAATGGCAAGAGAGATGGTATGGCGAAGCACAGAATGGCAGATGGACGAGAACCATCAGACGGGACGTGAGAAAATGGTACGAGAGAAAGCACGGAAAGACAAACAACCACGTAAAAAAGAAAACGCACATAGACGGAGGTTGCTGGAGGATATATTGGGATATGTGAGAGGAAGGAGAGAAATTGTTATACACAAGTACAAGTACAAGTGAATACGAGACGAGGAGAAGAAAAGGAAAAAAAGGAAAGAAAAGAACAAACAAGAAAAAAATTAAATAAAAGAGAAAGGAAATGAAAAGAAAAGAGAGATGAGAAAGACAATTTTATTTAACAATGATTTGAACAAGTCCACAAGTCACCTCGTCCAGGTGAAGGCTAAAAGCCCCAAAACGATATTTCCGCTTAGACTTCTCATTTGAGGATACATAATAGGAGGGGTTTTAGTGAGTAGGAGTCTCACACTAGCACCGACATCAGGGTTGGTGGTGTCCATGAGGATTTCAGTTCAGAGTGTGAATTAGTACATAGTAATTCGCAGCTGCAACACCGGAAAATCAGCTATAAACCAGATTTCGACCGGGGTAACATTTCATCGGTAAGTGACTGTATATGTCAACAATGTACAGGCTTGTACTGGCCGCACCCACGAACATTTTTTGAAATAGTACGTATTTGTTATAAAAATTAGATTAAATAAATCCTTAAAAGTGTTCATATAGCGTTTTTATATAATGTACCCATTCTGCATTAGGGTACTTTGTCATGTTAGCCTCGCCCCCCGGGGTCATTTTCTCGCTGCTAAAAGTATAGCGACTCCATCTTCCTCCATGGTAGGTATACATGAAAAGTGGCTTCTGGTCGAAAACCGATTGAAGTGTTTATATGATATAACCAATTCATAGCCGTATAGATTAATAAACAAAATAATTTATCATTGCGATGATAATTGACGTTTTCTTAAACGACGTTCCCCGTTAGCATTTTTAGCAAAAGTATTTGGTATCATTGTAATCGGAAAGATGCTTTCTATCGAATAATCAAGGTGTACCCATGAAGCAGATTGAAAAAAGAGCCTCTTTGGCAAAAAGCAATTAAAACACGCAAGAGGCCGTAATCAGTAATACAAGATCGGCCAAAACCGATTTAGTGTTTATTTAACAATTTTTGAATATTTTCGCCAATTCATAGCCACCTAGAATTGTTCTAGATTAATAAACAAATAAGTGATTTTTTCATTGCCTTGATGATAAAAATTGACGATCGATACCTATATGTTTGTGTTCAAAATGCTATCCAGATCGAAATCACAAAAATAATATAGGATGTCACTTAAAATTTTTAATGTGGCATCCTTTTAAAAAAATGAAAGAGGCGTACCTATGGCTTGGGTCACCAGGTTTACTACCTATACACTGACTATTTAATTAGAAAACAAAGTGACTTACGAATTAATTTTAGTCTGAATTTTACTTCACCCGAAATTTGATTGATTAACTCGCAACTAAAACAATACTCACCTTATCCAATAAATTTAATTTCGTGTTGTATACTTTATAATGATCGTAAATGATTTCTTTTAGTGGTGAACATTGGATCATCTGACAGATGGCATAGACTTTAGGCCGGCAGCTACATAACATATCCAAACATGATGGGCTACTGTTGCTATTCTTTATTCGCTCTATTGATATGTCATTTGGCATTTTGCCCATAAGAAGGTTATAGTCATCTAAAGAGTCAAGAGTTAAGGTTAAGGTAACACGTTAGGGTTTATATTATAATAAAATGTTATATTCATAGTAAATATTGTGCAAAATCTACAATGTTCCAAATACACCAATCAGCATGAGTGCTCTTGGAGGCTCGGCAGCTTGTTACAAGGTCATTATAAATGATTGTAGTCAAAGTGGTCCATGCCCATGTTAATATGTTTTTGCCGCTATCGGCACTGTGCATACCGCGTGGAAGGGAGTTGAGAAACGATCTAAGCGTCCGTAGCGAAGAAATACCGGCCAACACTATGTGCAGTAGTGCACGGCGCATTATGTTGTGTTCCGATCTGCCAGAACTGATAATATATTATTGGTATAAATAACAATAACTGTTGCGTTATCAACTGTAATAATACAGGAAGAAATAATAACAAATAAAACACAAATTTGATCGGGCCAGTTTATACAATACAGATAACTGTAACATTTAGTAGCAACAAACTGCACCATTTACGCTTCGTGGACATAGTACCGCCAACTCCTGTAGAGAAGCTTGCATCGCGCACCCGGTCAATACACAAATAGCTGCCAAACTTGAAATATGCAACCAATTTAACTTTTGTGTGGAAAACAGTGGTATTCACACGGACTAGGAAGGGTGGAGTTCACTGCATGATAAGTACCGGCCGAACCCACAACTTTGTGGACATGCGCAGTGCGCACATATTACTATCCTTTTTTCTCTCATTCGCTAGTTCATCTGTGAGATATGTGAGTTGCGACGATAGTAATTGTGTGGTGAGGTTGGTTATGTTTCTAAAAATTATCATTAGAACGTTAAAATTGCTGAAAGAAGTTATGCAGAATTTTGTTTCACATATTTACTAATGAAAACTTTACAAAATAGGTTTACATTCTAGAAATTGGGGTTATACGAATTGAAATAAAACAAGTACGGTCTACAGAAGCTTGATTTCCCTAGAATCAGGAAACGAGTCTGTTTATCCGAATTTTATGATACATATTTATTTCGAAAATATTCTTCAGAATGTATAATTATACAACACGCTTGCTGATGAAAATTAATTTTTGCCATTCGGAGGACAAAGGCAAACTGGTCCACCTTGTATTTTTGGGTGGCAGATATAGTGCACGCCGCCTATTGTAACCACTGTTAATGTTATCAATCGGTTATTGTTATGTTATCACTTTAGCCAATACGGACCGGCCGTATATTACCATTATTACCACATAGGAAAAACATCGCTTATTGGTATCATTATATCGAATTATGTTTTCTTACATCGGTTCTTGCGTTGAGCAACGAATAAGCAAAATAATAAACGCGCGGCGAAGAACCGATGCGGTAAAATCAAATAAGCTGTGCTTGTTTTCGTGAATTGAGTGGTCATTCGTTTTGGCACGTCAGCATATGCGCCGTAACTACCGCGGAGCGTCCTACAAAAGGTGCATTTTGTTAATCTGTAATGTTTTGAATCTCCTAAACCGAATGTGGAAAACAACAGGAAGTGGACGAGATATTATAGAAATATTGCCAGCTGCAACAAATAAAGAAATGCGGAATGCTTCAGAAGTTTTGCGTCGTGGTGTCCAGCATAGATTAGCAAATTTTCAGCCGTATTATGGGTACGAACTCTCTATAAAACGCATTTCTTCGCAACCACGTGAGACAAACAACAATTGAGGATTATTTCTAATTTTGTTTGTGTACCAACATACTTCAAGTAAAGCATCGATATTTATTTTATTTTATGAATAATATGTATGTAATAATAACTTTGTGAGGAAGATGTTTTTTTTTTGAATTTTGTTTTTGATCGGCTATTATTATCAATCGTTATTGTTATCAAAAACTCCACGTCTCAATTGGATCACATTAAGCGGCGTTCACTTAGTATGAAAAGTGACTTCCTCTACATCGTCTGCAAATACAATTTATCTTGTTTTAATCGCTCCGACTCTTTTGATTGCGCCTGCCTCAAATCTCGCCAGCTAATGTAAAGCGCGCGTCCATTCCAGTTAGATTAGAGTTCACTGTCGGGAAAACACAGTAGAAATAAAAACAATGTTGAAAACAGTAATAGAAGGAAGAAAGGAATATAGGTTGTAAGTGAACTGAATAATAATAAGTTTGCTATGAATGACTCCATTTCCATCAGATAATTAATACATGCAATAAAAAGCTAAAAAGTAGATGGGATAATGTGGAAGGGAGCAGGAGCCGCATACACATCGTGAAACATCAACATCAACATATGACACGACGTTAGGTATAATTAATTGAAGTATGAAGATGAGTTTTTTAACGCATTGTACAATTTAGACGTTTGCACTGAAGACGGGGTATCCCCGAAATCCGGATATGCAAGATATCAAATAAAACAGACATCAGACTTTGAATAGCTTTTTATTCTATGAATAATAATAAGAGATAATAACGCAAATGGGAAGAAAATGGGAAGAAATTAAAACGGTAGATCAGTTCATATAAATCGGAAAAACAATTACAACCCACAATAAAGGGGAAGAGATAACAAGGAGAATGGCATTAAGATGGCAGATGATAAATAAATATAAAAATTTATGGAAATCAAATATCGAAAAGGAAGGAAAAGAAAAGGAAACCTGTGCTTCCTTCCTTCATGATATATGGGTGCAAGACGTGGACACTAACGTACAAAGTAATTAAAAAATAACAACAAGAGTAACGGCAAGAGCATTGCATAAAGCTATGACTAGAATAACAAGGAGGGAGAGAAAAACAAAAGATTGGATAAGAGAAGAATCACGGATAGAGTACATCGGAAAAATTATAATAGAACGAGAATGCAATTGGGCCGGATATATTATGAGAGTGAAAGACAACAGATGAACTAAAATGATTATTGAATTGTACCCAAGGGCGTAGCCAGAAGTTCTGGCAGGAGGGGGCAAGGAGTCAGAAAAAAAAAACAAAATTTAAGTAAATAAATATTTTTTATCCCATATTTTTTTATTTATAAAAATATATGTATGAAGACATAAAATGAAATATGATAATTATACATTAGGCAATGTTAAGTTTCCGTGGTGCCCCCCCCCCCCCCCCCCCCCCCCTGCGCCCCCTTGGCTACGCCCTTGATTGTACCCAAAGGACAGAAAGAGGAAGAAAGTAAGACCAACTGCCAGCTGGAAAGACGAGTTCTAAAGATGATGCTGAGGAGTAACCTGAGCTGAATGGGCAAGAATGAATTACATTTAGAAACACGTATAGCTCTATAAAGATTAGACACCCCATAAACTGAAACCATTTGAAGGAGACGACACGGCAAATTCCGATATTGTTAAAACTATTAATATGTTATCCCTTCATAGTATTGGATTATAGGAATTACGAAATTGTTATCTTTGCATAAAGTTTGATGTTTATAAAGTAACTATAAATGGCAGCGGTTGTGCTATGGAGCGCATACATCATACTACCATACTTTTGAGGTTAGAATGAACCGTTGCCTCAATACATCTAATAGTATATTGTGTACCAAGCCGAGAAAGTGGTTCTTTCCCGGGCGAGAGAAGAGTTGCACAGGCGAGCGTAGCGAGCCTGGGCACTTCTTGAGGCCCGGAAAACCACTTTCTGGGCGTGGTGCACACATAATTTTTTATCCTACACAACAATATCGTAATAAAATCACCCGTTTCTAAAGACTAATCTCTGACATATTGGCTTTTGACAAATAAAATTCGTTGACGTTTTAATCACAAACGTCAAACCGAATCGAAACTGTGTTTTGATTGGACAGAGATATTGCATTTTCCGGACTAGCCCCGAAAAGTGTTCATTACAGGCCGGGCTGGGGCTGGCCTTGCAAATAGCATTTTCGCATCGTGTAGGATAAAAATGTTTATTACATACCCAGCAATTTTCCGTCTTCCTCAACTTCCCTTGAAATCCGAAAAATATGCAAAAGCAAGGTTATTATTGTGTGTCCATTATGACCACGCCATGTTGCTAACAAGGGCAAGATATCACATTCTTCGACAAGGTCGACAAGTACACTCAGAGCTATTAATTTTACACCAACAGGAACTCTCTGAAATACGTTTCAGTATTAACTAGTTTTGCAAAAAAAAAACATCAACCAAATGTAAGAAAACTATAATGTATGCCAGAAGGGCGATACTTTGTCATTATGTATGGGCCCTTGAGCAAATAAGAGTAAATATCAGACAGGTCGTCTACAAAAGCATCTCAGCGATGTTCCTGAGATGTTGTACTCTCAAATTGAACAATGCATACAGTGCATGGTTAAAATGCTCACTATTAATATGCAATAAAGGCTTTATGTAAGGAGAATGCAACATCACAAAACATCTTCTTTTGGGAATTTGATACCAGTTATCATCACACTGATACGATTTATCCCAGGCCAAATTATTGAATTTCGTAGATTTTAAAAGGTTTTAAAATGTTGCTGGACTTTAAAATTTTTAACAACCTGTACAATTGTGTTAAACAAACATGTAGTTGATAGCGAGTTGTGGTACCCGGAAGTGGTCCATATTTCTGCATTGAATTCCTTACAAAATAGTAAGAAGATAGTCCTACCCTAATCTTTGCAGAGTTTGAGTAATTGCTGTATTTGTCTAAATAACAAAATAATTATATTAGTGTCAGCCGTATCAAACCCAGTGCGGTGCACTGGCCACAACTCCCTATTCCACATAACACCCCGACCAGAGAACAGAGACTGTACAGAAAGATTACTCCCCTCCACTTCCTTTGCTCTTTCATTACCGAATCGAATGCCTTGCCGCCATATTGTCAGCATATAACCATGGATGTACAGTATAAAGCCGGAGAGTTCAAAGGGCTGGCTAGGCCAGCAACGTAGGTGTTATACAGTTAAGTTACTGATTTATATATAAATTTTGTTGCCTTTTGTATTATTAGCACTGAAGCAAAAGTACTACTTGATGGCGCAATCTTACGGTGTCTAGGAGTATTAGTTTTGCGGGTATGATTACAACACTAGAACCATATTAGAATTTGAGCATAGAGTATGCTGCAAACATGGCGGACGTTTGATGCGCGTAACCAATGCGCAGAGAGGAGTAATCCTCCTGTAGTATATCTCTGCCTCGACCACACGTAGACCCACCCCCCCCCCGCTCCTTGATCGCATCTTGATTATTTACCCTACGACCGATAGAAAGCGGGATAGGAGAACCCCCAATATTATGAAGTAGCAACCGATCTATACCAATCAGGCCAATTATGTAACGCAGTTGTTAGGTAGCAAGTGGTTAAATTTCTTAGCAATGTTGTTAAAATATAAAATGGTATTTTGTAACATATCCAGTGGTTAAATAGTTTTCCACCAGTTGAGTGGTCAACTACGAACAACTACGAACTACGGAGCACAGATAGGCAGATGCTGTTGTAATTGCTATTACTCTGTCTATGGAATCAACGTTATCGCACGTTGTTCTGCGAGAGACATTCTTATCGCATATACATAATTCGATACCATAGTCTTGACGGTCGATTACGCGGCAAGAATCTATATTTTTGTTATAAATTATTCTACACGAGGTCAGTGTGAAACTTTTTAATGGTGTTTATTCCCATGCATATAAGGGCTTTCTTAGGTAATAGATTTATGACTTTTGTCATAAACTGTATAATATACTGCTGACCGAGATATTTATGCTTTTAGGGCAACTGGCTTGCCATCTACACATTTCATTTAATTTGTCGTGTGGTCCTTGTTTTCCTAATACGAAGTCAAGGAGGGGGAAGATTCAATAAATGTGTGGCCTAGATTCGTTGGCAAACAGAAGAGATAGAGAGTGGTTTGAGATGTAAAACAAACCAGTTGCAAGCATTCCGCTTGCTTAATATTAAAATGTTGTTTTTTAGTGTGTATAATTGTATAATTTAGTGTGTGCTTTTGTAAATGGTAAGGCGATCATTACTTCCTTACTTTGTCTTTAATTAATTAATGTTAATGTTAATTAATGTTTAATCTGACAACACATATTTGGTAGATTTAGAGTTTCAGTTCATTGTTTTAATTCTTTTGTTTTAATTGTAAATATATACTTGTTATTCTTTTGAGAGTTGAGTTTTACTTATGAGTAAGTTTCTTTTAGTATTTAAAGTGAGCAAACCACATACAAGTTAATGGTAGAGATTTTGGTTACATTTTTATTGAGTTCAAATAGTGACTATCATGGTAAGAGTGATGGGCTTTGTCTGATAAAATACTGCTACGTAGCAATTAGCTACGTAACAACAGCGTTAAGGCGCTGCAACACTTGCACTGCAGCGTCGAACGTTTGTTAGTATGTCGCACTGTGTCTAGCTCAATAGCAGGGGCGTAGCTGCGGGGAGCAGTGGGAGCAAACTGCTCCAGGCGCACGAGTAGAGGGGGTGCAAAATTCGAAGAGAAATAACCAAACTTTTGTGTAAAAAATGGCCAGAATTTCTAAATAAAGTTCTAACGACCTAAATGTTTTGTGACCTTGACTTAATTATCATAATTTCGTTTTATAGATTTGTGCGTTGTGTTTATACATATATAACTCCGTGTACGTTTGAGTTCTGTAAATGTTTGGTTTTTTAAGCATGCGCACTTCATATTTATTTATTTATTGAGTGTACTATTGTAGTATATTGTTCACTTTAAATTACTGCTATTATTTTACTTCGATGGTATGTTATTTATTCATAAACTTATAAGTATGTAAGTGGCCTTCAGTATTTTATTGTTAATATAAACACATAATGTTACTTATTTTAAAAGAAAAAAAATTGCCAATCCCAAATTTTAATGCTAGGTAAAAGTTTCAAGTGCCTAAAACGCTTTCTTCCAAATAACTTTGACAAAAAGTTAAAAAAGTGTTTTTGAGTAACTTGACACAATGTCTAACCATCATTTGCAGATACGTCAGATCTAGTGCTATGCTACGGTGCATGAACTGTTGACTCATTTCTAAGAAGATGGATGCAAGAAAAACTGTTAGACTCATTTCTAAGAAGATGGATGGAAGAGTGTTCTTCGTGGTTCTTTGTGGTGTGACGACATTGCTTTTAGTGTTCACAGCCAAGTACGTGCGAAAATGGATAAAACAGGTCAATAAAAATAGATTTAAGTGAATTGATTTGTTGTATCGATATTTTGTGGATTATTTTTATTATTAGGTTAAGTTTTGTTATCATTGCGAATGTTTTAAGGTTTAACATTTATTTATTTGGTTACTTGCTTATTAGAATGGTTTTAAACTGAGCTGTACATTTTTTGTAAATAGAGAAATAAATTAATAAAAACAATATATCTTAACATAATCAAATTATAATCTCCTTCGTTGTTACATGAACACTCGGTATATGGGACGTCGAAGGTGACTATAATTTCGAATTTAATACATTCTAATATTTTAAAATACTTTTTTCAAATAAAATTTTTGCATAGCTTTGAGCATAAAGGTACTTTACTCTTAAGGGTTTTTCATAGTTTTGGTAACACCCGGTACATGCAAGGAGAGAATTAAATTCTAATACTTGCGTATTAGGTTTAAGACAGTCCAGAAGCTTTTATGAAGAATAAAATTTTCTGAGAAATTGATAATAAACATGTTTCGTATTTACGTAAAAAAAGGTAGTACGGCTGGGGTTACAGTTCAGACCGGGCATTGATCTCGGAGATACAAATGCCGCGGTAAGCGACAAACCCGCAAATCCCTATTGTTGTATATTTTTTAAATTTACAAGCACATGTGAACTCATTTGAAGAATATTTGGATTATTTTAATTTGTTAGAAATGGAAAACAGCCAGCTGTTGACTAATTGTTTTTTATTGTTATAAAGCCCTAAACTGAGTTCCTCAAGGATTTTGTATATATAAAGTCGTTTTTTTAACATAAAACCTTTTTTGGTTCAATCTGGAATTGAAAGTGGTATACACTAAATTAAATATTCGAAAATGCCAGACCTCTTCCGAAAACAAGGGGGCGCTGAAATTTGTCTTGCTCCAGGGCGCTGAATATGTAGCTACGCCACTGCTCAATAGTTCAAATAGGTGCAACACGATGCGACATACTACCAAATTTTCGTCGCAGGAGGGTGTTTGTAGCATCGTGTGGCACCGCTATCACAGAATTGGCTGGAATAATTGAAGGGCTCGGAATAAAAAGTGGCTAAACACCATAGAAAGCCATATGTTTTTATCCAAGCCAAATTAACCCCACGAGCACCTATATGTATTTATATTTATATTTATATGTACCAACTCATGAAGTATCCAACGAATTTTAATCAGACTTTCACCAATAAATGCTTTGTATTTAGGGAATATTCAAGAAATACCCGCTCATTTCCATCCTACATATCTTTTTCCTTCACCGTACATATAACGAGTAGTACGAAGTAGTACTTACATAATGCTTACCTCAACTACATCCAAAATGAGATACACCCCTCCACGCTGTATAAAATCGGTCCTGTTGTCCTCCGCCAGTTTTAAATACTCCCATAAAAAATCAAACGTTGATATCATAACTTTAGGATCTAAAAAATTGTCTTCCTTGAAGGGCAATAGGAAACGGTTGATGCATTCCATGCAAATCGACACAACACATTCCAGGCCGGAATTGCATCCTTTGTTGAGAATCTGAAGTATGCAAAAAATGTATACCAGGTTGTCTTGGTCTCTGACAGTCAGAAGTGGGGTCCTGATCAAAACCTTAACATATGCTGCAAGATAGAAAACGCATTATGTTTTATGATAATAGTGAACAAACCGAAATGAGTGTATGCGTTTTATTTAAAGGATAAAACTCCAATACTAACTGATTTTTAATGTGCGACCTACATAGGAATAAATCGCAAGTTCCGTTTGACATGTACAGCTTTGACATTTCCAAATGCGCTCCTTCTAGCAAACTAGTATGGATGCATCTAAGGCATGGAGACAAGAAGTGAAGTGGTAATTCTCCATTGATTATATCTTCGCATAAGTTACGAAGTCTGTAACAAAAACAATGTTCGTAGGTACAAGAAGAGTTATCAACGCTGGTTGTATGTAACAAGCGTAGGCGGGTAGTTTTGTTTGTCGTGTTGGAAAATCTATTTGGAAAAAGTTGTATGCACCGATTCTTATGCAGGGTGAGTCACTAGAGTTGCAGTGGTCGATAGTGCATTTATCTTGAGAGAGGCCAAAAATATTTTTTCTACTTGGCATTCACAATGCACACATTGTAATGTGTACTGTTTTCGGTGTTACAATTAACACATTGTAACACCGTTTTTATACGATTTTTCTAAGATTGGTCACGATCAAATGCAATTTGTCAAACGAACAACACAGATCCAAAAAAATTCCTTTTTAGAATCCCTTGCAATCGCATAAACTGAGAAATCGCTATATTCTATACATGCTATAATAGGGCCAAAGGGTTGGGGCTTTCTTAGTTCTGCTGTGTTCATCAAAATACACCAGCATGACGTTTTCGGTGATGTTTTGCGACTCTGGTAAGTGACCGTCATCATTATTTTCAACTAAACATCAAACCCCTTGTCAGATGTATTTCAAGGACCACATTTCCTTTAATGAGGTATTATGCAACGATCGAATCTACATCGTAGATATTGTTGCGAAGTAAAGTAAAACGAGTTAATCATTATGTTCGAATAGATTTCTAAAAGAACAAAGCCAATGACCCGAATTGCTCAATACTTGCAATTCCCAAGTATGAGTTCCAGATGCCGCGTTTGTACAAAAATCAAGTGAACAACCTCGACGTTTGGTAACCTAATTAATGGTAGTGACGTATTTGGACAATTCATATAAGTAGCAGCACAGCGGAGCATCAAGGGGGATTGTATTTTAGACAGCCAACACCCGTACGAGAAGGCTGTGGACAATAATTCATAAATTAATATTACATATCCAGATAGTTCGACAAAATTCAACAATCTCACAAACTTAATAGTACTTACTTATTTTAATGCAGCAGCTTTATATATATATATATATATATATATATATGTTAATCACGTGGGAAAATCAGTCAAATAGGCGATTTAAAGGAAACTCCTTTTATCTCAGTTCGAATTTTCGTTTTAATTTAAAACTTCTTCGGGAACAAGAATTAGAGTTGGAGAAAAGTTTGCATGGAGAAATGCATTATCGGAATGCATTATCGGTGCATTTCTCCATGCAAACTTTTCTCCAACTCTAATTCTTGTTCCCGAAGAAGTTTTAAATTAAAACGAAAATTCGAACTGAGATAAAAGGAGTTTCCTTTAAATCGCCTATTTGACTGATTTTCCCACGTGATTAACTTGCGTTTTCTCTCTACGAAGCTACGGTCGATACATACTCTCAACTTTAATATATATATATGTATATATATATATATATATATATATATATATATATATATATATATATATATATATATATATATATATATATATATATATATATATATATATATATATATATATATTAATAGTAACATTCTGTAATTTTTAAATACACAAAGGGATAATTTGTGATATTGATTTTCTTCAAGGTCAAGAGAATTAGTAATTTATGTACCACTCTAAAATAGTTTAAATAATTTAGAAAATAAACTGCTTCCGGGTTATGCCGTGTGTCAAGATTTGTTAATGCTGGCGTTTCGCGAACCATGTTGCTCGCTTCTTCAAAGCTAATTGAATACTGAAGACCTACCAAGAAAATCTCCCTTATATACCTGTAGTTACACCTCACTGCGCACATCTGGAGCTACCGCTCTCTTGTGCTTTTCCACCTGACCGCGATGGGATCGATTTCCAGACCCTACTAATGTCAGTACCATCCTCGTGATTGATGTTGTTAGGATGTTTGTTAATTTCGATGGCTTCTCTAATAAGCGTTCGATGATAATTACCAACCCTTCTTCACGTCATCGAAAATCATAGTGTGTCCCGACTCGTGGCAGTATTGTGCAACAGCGGACTGTTGAATCTTGCGTAGCCGGGTGTCTACTATGCTCCTTGACTCGACATTCGATACTTCGCCCTGTCTGTCGTACATAGCATGTTCCCCACTCACATGTGTGATACCCGATTTCTTCAGTATTCTACCGGTTCTTTCTGATACCCCACTTACGTACGGTAAGGAAGCGAACCCCTTTGACTCTTGCCGCCCCTCTGAGACTTGCGGTTTTCTTTGTGTGACACCTCGTATGTCAGACTTGGTGACCATTCTGACGTAGAGCCCACTCCAAGTGTTTCCGTTCGTCGGCCAAGGTGCTGGAGTCGCACACCTTCTCGGCTCTGTTGAACAGAGTGTTAATAATACTTCACTGCTGTTGGGGATGGTGGTGTGACTTGGTGTTCAAGTACCGATCGGTATGTGTCTTCATACGGTAGACTTTATGTCCAAGCGTACCCGTTGACGTTCTGTATACCAGCACATCCAAGAATGGCAGCTGATTATACTCTTCTATTTTCATCGTGAATTTGATAAGAT
This sequence comes from Melinopterus prodromus, assembly GCA_964023965.1. Lineage (NCBI taxonomy): Eukaryota > Metazoa > Arthropoda > Insecta > Coleoptera > Scarabaeidae > Melinopterus > Melinopterus prodromus. The sequence continues at coordinate 48,472 of CAXIES010000103.1, forward strand.
TAACATTTTTCAGGTGGCTAAGGAACTCAGTAAGTTTATCTGGTGGAGTGTTTACTTGTAACCTTCCGAGGCAATTAGCGGTACTGTATACAGTGCGAGGCTGACACACTGCATAACCCGGAAGCAGTTTATTTTCTAAGCAATAACTTTATTATTAATCATCCTATTGTAAGTATAAACACAACGATTTAATCGTAATCGTGGTCGCGATAACCATCAAGAGAGCACACACAGGCGCGATGGCGATCTACAATCGCTCCCTGCTTGTGTAGTAAGAACTGAGTCAAAAAAATATAGAAATGTGTAGTTTACTAGAAGAGGAAGCACTGCTTCTTGCAGCATTATTAGACTCCATTTCCCTATAGACAGTCGCAACATGACAACAACAATTAAAAGTTTAATAATCACTTATGTAGGGCTAGTCGCGTCGTGGAAAACGCATTTGGGATAATGGCACACAAATGGAGATTTTTTAGGCCAATAGAAGTACACTTTGCAACAGCTAGAAAAATTGTAAAGGCAGCATGCGTCTTTCATAACCTTGTGCATACAAAAAATAGTAAAATACCAACCCACAATTTGTGCACATATTAGAAGAAAACATGGAGAGACCAACTCTAGCACGTAAGGTGGCGTTTAAATCGGAAATGCAGTTATAATTTTCAATCGGCTATTACATATGCATGTTTAAGTTTGTTACTTTGCTAATAATAACAAAATACCTGGCTCAATTCTGTCAAGTGATGTTGGTGATGAATTCTGTGAATTATGGTGTTTTTTAGTTGATAGCAAGAAGAGTACGACATATCCACCAATAATCTTAAAATCCGTCACATAGACTCGACAAGATTCAGCCGGATATTGTTGGTATTATCGGCAAAGGTTTCAAGTTCACTTTAACTTATAATTTGAATGGAAATACTTTATCATTTCGGTGTAATTCTGATTACAAAATTATGAAGTTTGTTTGGTTGCCTACTCATTTCAATGCCAACCTTAATCACATGCTGGTTGATAGAACTAGGGGTGAGTTAAATCAAAGAAAACACTATGTTTTTTACATGTTTATATAAATTTGTCCGTGTCAGTCAATCGCAGCGATTAACATAACATGCAGCGTTTGATCGCAAATCAATACTATCGCCGTTTGCTGGGCGGCCGAACGCTACACAGATCGTAGCAGGTCGCTCCTGGTATGTGCCGGCTCATTTGATTATCGCAGCAGAGTCCGATCGCCGCCGCCATAGCTATCGTGATCGTGGTCGCGATCGCGCCGGTGTGTTCTCCGCTTTCATGGGTGCATTTGGTCGCCACCGCGGCCGCCAGTGCGACCGCCACCGCGGCCGCGCCTGTTTGGGGGACGCTTAGGCTTTAGACTTTCTTTTTTTTTGTGTCGGTGACCTAAGCGTTTTACGTTGTACGCCCTTGCTTGTACATGGGTTATACGCTACGTAAGAAACTGCGCCTAGGAAAACCCGCCTTTAGTTTTCAAATGTGATTGTTAAAACATTGTTAGTTTATCGTTTATTTGGGTGTAGAGTCAATGGTTTGATATTAAGAATATTATGTCCCACCATGATTTTGTTAAGCTCAAGATTGACTTTATATGCTAATAATTGACATTGACGATTTAAAATTTACAATTTGTATGTCAAATGTTTGATGTATCTGACATAAACCATGGTAACGCTTAATGCCAGCGCGGGTATCAGCTGGCATCAGCGGGCATGAAGAATGCTTAATGCTTGCGAGGGCATACAGTAGCAGTTTTATCCCCCGTATGTAAGATGTAAAATGTCACTTTATGATCATGTAGGACATAATGAATGTTGTCAACACTGCTGAATAATTATCTACCTTTTTGGCCCATTATAATCCAAGAAATCTTGCAGGATATATATCATCATTCGTTCCATTGCGATTAAGGCGCATTTCATTAACTTGAGTCTTTGGGCATGTGTCCATATTAGTTCTACCTTTAGGGACAGAATTCTTAATAAAGCCAGAAGGGTTTTCCTGTAGTAAAATATCTACAAATTTACTAATACTTAATAACCATGGTCTTTATAACTGTACACACTTAAAAGTCCGTCTGCTTACCTGGGCACATGCCGGATATGCTCTGCAATAACAGAGACAGCCAAGGCACATAAGTTTGAATTCAAAGTCATATCTATCATTCCTGAATACAATGTCTGACACCCAGGTTCCAGCTGTTCCATTTTCAGTAACACCAGCAATCGAAATTATATCTACAAAATAAATGCAGAAATGTGAAATCTATAAAAATGTCAATGATTTAATAGTGTCTGCAATTGTAGTTCGCAAGAGATAACTGACATGAAAATATCCGTTATCAAAGTTTTAAAAATGCAAAGAAGACAAAAAACTACCGCAAATGTCCGGAATCTGAATGGCAGGGTTCTATATAGAGTAGTTTCGTATAACATTTGCCGCGCACTGTGTTTTAAAGGTACAGTAATTTTAAGTTGCATCATATTTTCTGATACAAAGTTATTTTTGAGAAATGTTATCGAAAGAAATAATGTTTTAAATAAATACCTCGCTTGCTTTTTATCAAATTTATCCAAATCTAGTATCCTTTACTAGCGTACATTTGAAAGCATAGAAGAGTTTTATTGCATTTATGCTAGAAAAGTAAAAAATGCCAACTCGTACAATGTATAGACAGTTTTAGAGAATGTTGGTTATCAGAGGGAATGGGCAGGTTCACTTCAATAAAACTAACACAGCACTTGTTATTAACTTTTAATGTTAATTTAAGAGGAGGGCAGGTACACATTAATATATTTACCGCGTAAAAGCTATATTTAGAACTAAAGCTAATATGAAGTTAGCAAAGCGTCACTTAGTGAGAGTAAGCGCAGGCGCTGTCGATGGTACAAATATAAGTTTTTGCAACTAATATTTTATATGTAACTTCTAACAGAGAATTTAGAACAATTTCCTATGACGCACATAGTCATCACGCAGGCACGTAGGAGCAAGGAGTCTATTCGCGTCAAAAAGGATTAATAGTGACTTGTCAGAACATGTCCGAACAAAGCAGATCGGAAAACGGAAGAAAATCAAAAAGGAAGTGCTTATAAAGTGTGCACTTCATAGAGTGAATCAATCAGGTATGTTTTAGAAAACATATTTGCTTATTCACTTGGAATACGGACACCAATCGTCAGTACGTGTAATTTT
>CAXIES010000104.1:0-28617 GCA_964023965.1 Melinopterus prodromus
GTCCACAGAAGTTGCCGTGTACCTAAAAGGTTGTGGAATAAAACAACTTTTCTCTCCACCTTACCATCCGCAAAGCAATGGTGCAGCGGAAAACGCTGTAAAAACAGTCAAACAAGTAATAAAAAAAAGTAAATTAGAAAAACAGGACACTTATGTTGCAATTTGTAAGTTTTTATTTGATTATAGAAATGCTATGCACTCGACAACCGGAATCAGCCCAGCCGAACTAATGTTTGGCTGTCGATTAAAAACTAATGGGATTTAATTTTGCCATCTACTAAACCAATTATAAATAATAAAAAGCCCGAGAATGTAAAACGAAACTTAGAAATAGGCGATACAGTAGCTTTTAAGAATTATAATCAGCCGGATACAGCGTGGGGGCAGGGTAAAATTTTAGATAAGGTAGGAAATGTAGTATATGATGTGGAGGCTGAGAACGGTAAAACTAACAGACGACATTCAAATCAATTAAAGTTAATAAAACCGCGAAAATCTTTGCCGTTTTCAGTTCCCGCAGAATCGAATGCCGATATGTTGGTCGAAGCGCCGACAGAAAATAAAGTGCAGGAACCTAAAAATGATGTTATTGATTTGACCGTTTCGCCTAGGTATAATTTACGACCCAGGACATAATGTTATTCTTTTTTTTGCTTTCTCTTGTATAGGATCACCATAAATGTTGAAGACAAGTTAATTTTGTATGTTTATATTTATGTATATAAAATAATGGATTTGTTTGATTTTTTATAATTGATTTGCACGGTTGTGTTTTGTAATTAGGATAAGGGTGTAATAAAGTGAATTCATATTATTGGTATTTTTCCGTATACTGCGCGCGCTCACTCCGAGCCGGTGTGGCGACTAGTTTTTATTGTCTATCATGTGTATATATTTGGGTCCGATCGAATAAACGTTCTCTTATGTTATAAATCGTCGAATCTATTATTTACCTGAGTATTCAAGTATCCCAAGTTATCACAGAACCCAACTAAAACTCCGGGTAAAATTACGAACCCAAGTAAAACTCCGGGTAAAATTACGAACCCAAGTAAAACTCCGGGTAAAATTACGAACCCAACTAAAACTCCGGGTAAAATTACGAACCCAACTAAAACTCCGGGTAAAATTACGAACCCAACTAAAAGTCCGGGTAAAAATACGAACCCAACTAAAAAGTCCGGGTAACTCAAGACTCCGGGTAAAATTACGAACCCAACTAAAACTCCGGGTAAAATTACGAACTCAACTAAAACTCCGGGTAAAATTACGAACCCAACTAAAACTCCGGGTAAAATTACGAACCCAACTAAAAGTCCGGGTAAAAAATACGAACCCAACTAAAAAGTCCGGGTAAAATTACGAACCCAACTAAAACTCCGGGTAAAATTACGAACCCAACTAAAACTCCGGGTAAAATTACGAACCCAAGTAAAACTCCGGGTAAAATTACGAACCCAAGTAAAACTCCGGGTAAAATTACGAACCCAACTAAAACTCCGGGTAAAATTACGAACCCAACTAAAACTCCGGGTAAAATTACGAACCCACCTAAAAGTCCGGTAAAAATACGAACCCAACTATTAACTCAAGACTCCGGGTAAAATTACGAACCCAACTAAAACTCCGGGTAAAATTACGAACCCAACTAAAACTCCGGGTAAAATTACGAACCCAACTAAAACTCCGGGTAAAATTACGAACCCAACTAAAAAGTCCGGAAAAATTACGAACCCAACTAAAAAGTCCGGGTAAAATTACGAACCCAACTAAAAAGTCCGGGTAAAATTACGAACCCAACTAAAAACTCCGGTTAAAATTACGAACTCAACTAAAACTCCGGGTAAAATTACGAACCCAACTAAATCTCCGGGTAAAATTACGAACCCAACTAAAAGTCCGGGTAAAAAATGCAAACCCAACTAAAAAGTCCGGGTAAAAAATACGAACCCAACTAAAAAGTCCGGTTAAAATTACGAACCCAACTAAAACTCCGGGTAAAAAATACGAACCCAACTAAAAAGTCTGGGTAAAATTACGAACCCAAGTAAAACTCCGGGTAAAATTACGAACCCAACTAAAAGTCCGGGTAAAAAATACGAACCCAACTAAAAAGTCCGGGTAAAATTACGAACCCAACTAAAAGTCCGGGTAAAAAATACGAACCCAACTAAAAAGTCCGGGTAAAATTACGAACCCAAGTGAAACGCCGGGTAAAATTACGAACCCAACTAAAACTCCGGGTAAAATTACGAACCCAATTAAAAGTCCGGTAAAAAATACGAACCCAACTAAAAAGTCCGGGTAAAATTACGAACCCAACTAAAAGTCCGGGTAAAAAATACGAACCCAACTAAAAAGTCCGGGTAAAATTACGAACCCAAGTAAAACTCCGGTAAAATTACGAACCCAACTAAAACTCCGGGTAAAATTACGAACCCAACTAAAAAGTCCGGGTCAAATTACGAACCCAAATAAAAGTCCGGGTAAAATTACGAACCCAACTAAAACTCCGGGTAAAATTACGAACTCAACTAAAACTCCGGGTAAAATTACGAACCCAACTAAAACTCCGGGTAAAATTACGAACCCAACTAAAAGTCCGGGTAAAAAATACGAACCCAACTAAAAAGTCCGGGTAAAATTACGAACCCAACTAAAACTCCGGGTAAAATTACGAACCCAACTAAAACTCCGGGTAAAATTATGAACCCAACTAAAACTCGGGGTAAAATTACGAACCCAACTAAAACTCCGGGTAAAATTACGAACCCAACTAAAAAGTCCGGGTAAAATTACGAACCCAACTAAAACTCCGGGTAAAAAATACGAACCCAACTAAAAAGTCCGGGTAAAATTACGAACCCAACTAAAACTCCGGGTAAAAAATACGAACCAAACAAAAAAGTCCGGGTAACATTTAGAACCCAACTAAAAATCCGGGTAAAAAAATACGAACCCAACTAAAACTCCGGGCAAAAATACTAACCCAACTAAAAAGTCCGGGTAAAAAATACGAACCCAACTAAAACTCCGGGTAAAAATACGAACCCAACTAAAACTCCGGGTAAAATTACGAACCCAACTAAAACTCCGGGTAAAATTACGAACCCAACTAAAAAGTCCGGGTAAAATTACGAACCCAAATAAAAAGTCCGGGTAAAATTACAAACCCAACTAAAACTCCGGGTAAAATTACGAACTCAACTAAAACTCCGGGTAAAATTACGAACCCAACTAAAACTCCGGGTAAAATTACGAACCCAACTAAAAGTCCGGGTAAAAAATACGAACCCAACTAAAAAGTCCGGGTAAAATTACGAACCCAACTAAAACTCCGGGTAAAATTACGAACCCAACTAAACCTCCGGGTAAAATTACGAACCCAACTAAAACGGGGTAAAATTACGAACCCAACTAAAACTCCGGGTAAAATTACGAACCCAACTAAAAAGTCCGGGTAAAATTACGAACCCAACTAAAACTCCGGGTAAAAAATACGAACCAAACAAAAAAGTCCGGGTAACATTTAGAACCCAACTAAAAATCCGGGTAAAAAAATACGAACCCAACTAAAACTCCGGGCAAAAATACTAACCCAACTAAAAAGTCCGGGTAAAATATACGAACCCAACTAAAACTCCGGGTAAAAATACGAACCCAACTAAAACTCCGGGTAAAAAATACGAACCCAACTAAAACTCCGGGTAAAAAATACGAACCCAACTAAAAAGTCCGGTAAAAAATATGAACCCAACTAAAACTCCGGGTAAAATTACCAACACAACTAAAACTCCGGGTAAAAATACGAACCCAACTAAAACTCCGGGTAAAAAATACGAACCCAACTAAAACTCCGGGTAAAAAATACGAACCCAACTAAAACTCCGGGTAAAATTACGTACCCAACTAAAACTCCGGGTAAAAAATACGAACCCAACTAAAAAGTCCGGGTAAAATTACGAACCCAAATAAAAAGTCCGGGTAAAATTACGAACCCAACTAAAACTCCGGGTAAAATTACGAACCCAACTAAAACTCCGGGTAAAATTACGAACCCAAGTAAAACTCCGGGTAAAATTACGAACCCAAGTAAAACTCCGGGTAAAATTACGAACCCAACTAAAACTCCGGGTAAAATTACGAACCCAACTAAAACTCCGGGTAAAATTACGAACCCAACTAAAAGTCCGGGTAAAAATACGAACCCAACTAAAAAGTCCGGGTAACTCAAGACTCCGGGTAAAATTACGAACCCAACTAAAACTCCGGGTAAAATTACGAACTCAACTAAAACTCCGGGTAAAATTACGAACCCAACTAAAACTCCGGGTAAAATTACGAACCCAACTAAAAGTCCGGGTAAAAAATACGAACCCAACTAAAAAGTCCGGGTAAAATTACGAACCCAACTAAAACTCCGGGTAAAATTACGAACCCAACTAAAACTCCGGGTAAAATTACGAACCCAAGTAAAACTCCGGGTAAAATTACGAACCCAAGTAAAACTCCGGGTAAAATTACGAACCCAACTAAAACTCCGGGTAAAATTACGAACCCAACTAAAACTCCGGGTAAAATTACGAACCCAACTAAAAGTCCGGGTAAAAATACGAACCCAACTATTAACTCAAGACTCCGGGTAAAATTACGAACCCAACTAAAACTCCGGGTAAAATTACGAACCCAACTAAAACTCCGGGTAAAATTACGAACCCAACTAAAACTCCGGGTAAAATTACGAACCCAACTAAAAAGTCCGGAAAAATTACGAACCCAACTAAAAAGTCCGGGTAAAATTACGAACCCAACTAAAAAGTCCGGGTAAAATTACGAACCCAACTAAAACTCCGGTTAAAATTACGAACTCAACTAAAACTCCGGGTAAAATTACGAACCCAACTAAATCTCCGGGTAAAATTACGAACCCAACTAAAAGTCCGGGTAAAAAATGCAAACCCAACTAAAAAGTCCGGGTAAAAAATACGAACCCAACTAAAAAGTCCGGTTAAAATTACGAACCCAACTAAAACTCCGGGTAAAAAATACGAACCCAACTAAAAAGTCTGGGTAAAATTACGAACCCAAGTAAAACTCCGGGTAAAATTACGAACCCAACTAAAAGTCCGGGTAAAAAATACGAACCCAACTAAAAAGTCCGGGTAAAATTACGAACCCAACTAAAAGTCCGGGTAAAAAATACGAACCCAACTAAAAAGTCCGGGTAAAATTACGAACCCAAGTGAAACGCCGGGTAAAATTACGAACCCAACTAAAACTCCGGGTAAAATTACGAACCCAATTAAAAGTCCGGGTAAAAAATACGAACCCAACTAAAAAGTCCGGGTAAAATTACGAACCCAACTAAAAGTCCGGGTAAAAAATACGAACCCAACTAAAAAGTCCGGGTAAAATTACGAACCCAAGTAAAACTCCGGGTAAAATTACGAACCCAACTAAAACTCCGGGTAAAATTACGAACCCAACTAAAAAGTCCGGGTCAAATTACGAACCCAAATAAAAAGTCCGGGTAAAATTACGAACCCAACTAAAACTCCGGGTAAAATTACGAACTCAACTAAAACTCCGGGTAAAATTACGAACCCAACTAAAACTCCGGGTAAAATTACGAACCCAACTAAAAGTCCGGGTAAAAAATACGAACCCAACTAAAAAGTCCGGGTAAAATTACGAACCCAACTAAAACTCCGGGTAAAATTACGAACCCAACTAAAACTCCGGGTAAAATTACGAACCCAACTAAAACTCGGGGTAAAATTACGAACCCAACTAAAACTCCGGGTAAAATTACGAACCCAACTAAAAAGTCCGGGTAAAATTACGAACCCAACTAAAACTCCGGGTAAAAAATACGAACCCAACTAAAACTCCGGGTAAAATTACGAACCCAACTAAAACTCCGGGTAAAAAATACGAACCCAACTAAAAAGTCCGGGTAAAATTACGAACCCAACTAAAAAGTCCGGGTAAAATTACGAACCCAACTAAAACTCCGGGTAAAATTACGAACCCAACTAAAACTCCGGGTAAAATTACGAACCCAAGTAAAACTCCGGGTAAAATTACGAACCCAAGTAAAACTACGGGTAAAATTACGAACCCAACTAAAACTCCGGGTAAAATTACGAACCCAACTAAAACTCCGGGTAAAATTACGAACCCAACTAAAAGTCCGGGTAAAAATACGAACCCAACTAAAAAGTCCGGGTAACTCAAGACTACGGGTAAAATTACGAACCCAACTAAAACTCCGGGTAAAATTACGAACCCAACTAAAACTCCGGGTAAAATTACGAACCCAACTAAAAGTCCGGGTACAAAATACGAACCCAACTAAAAGGTCCGGGTAAAATTACGAACCCAACTAAAACTCCGGGTAAAATTATGAACCCAACTAAAAGTCCGGGTAAAAAATTCGAACCCAACTAAAAAGTCCGGGTAAAATTACGAACCCAACTAAAACTCCGGGTAAAATTACGAACCCAACTAAAAAGTCCGGGTAAAATTACGAACCCAACTAAAAAGTCCGGGTAAAATTACGAACCCAACTAAAAGGTCCGGGTAAAATTACGAACCCAACTAAACTCCGGGTAAAATTACGAACTCAACTAAAACTCCGGGTAAAATTACGAACCCAACTAAAACTCCGGGTAAAATTACGAACCCAACTAAAAGCCGGGTAAAAAATACGAACCCAACTAAAAAGTCCGGGTAAAATTACGAACCCAAATAAAACTCGGGGTTAAATTACGAACCCAACTAAAACTCCGGGTAAAATTACGAACCCAAGTAAAACTCCGGGTAAAATTACAAACCCAAGTAAAACTCCGGGTAAAATTACGAACCCAACTAAAACTCCGGGTAAAATTACGAACCCAACTAAAACTCGGGGTAAAATTACGAACCCAACTAAAACTCAGGGTAAAATTACGAACCCAACTAAAAAGTCCGGGTAAAATTACGAACCCAACTAAAACTCCGGGTAAAAAATACGAACCAAACAAAAAAGTCCGGGTAACATTTAGAACCCAACTAAAACTCCGGGTAAAAAATACGAATCCAACTAAAACTCCGGGCAAAAATACTAACCCAACTAAAAAGTCCGGGTAAAAAATACGAACCCAACTAAAACTCCGGGTAAAAATACGAACCCAACTAAAACTCCGGGTAAAAATACGAACCCAACTAAAACTCCGGGTAAAAAATACGATCCCAACTAAAACTCCGGGTAAAAATACGAACCCAACTAAAACTCCGAGTAAAAAATACGAACCCAACTAAAACTCCGGGTAAAAAATTCGAACCCAACTAAAACTCCGGTTAAAATTACGAACCCAACTAAAAGTCCGGGTAAAAAATACGAACCCAACTAAAAAGTCCGGGTAAAATTACGAACCCAACTAAAACTCCGGGTAAAATTACGAACCCAACTAAAACTCCGGGTAAAAAATACGAACCCAACTAAAAAGTCCGGGTAAAATTACGAACCCAACTAAACAGTCCGGGTAAAATTACGAACCCAACTAAAACTCCGGGTAAAATTACGAACTCAACTAAAACTCCGGGTAAAATTACGAACCCAACTAAAACTCCCGATAAAATTACGAACCCAACTAAAAGTCCGGGTAAAAAATACGAACCCAACTAAAAAGTCCGGGTAAAATTACGAACCCAACTAAAACTCCGGGTAAAATTACGAACCCAACTAAAACTCCGGGTAAAATTACGAACCCAAGTAAAACTCCGGGTAAAATTACGAACCCAAGTAAAACTCCGGGTAAAATTACGAACCCAACTAAAACTCCGGGTAAAATTACGAACCCAACTAAAACTCTGGGTAAAATTACGAACCCAACTAAAAGTCCGGGTAAAAATACGAACCCAACTATTAACTCAAGACTCCGGGTAAAATTACGAACCCAACTAAAACTCCGGGTAAAATTACGAACCCAACTAAAACTCCGGGTAAAAAATACGAACCAAACAAAAAAGTCCGGGTAACATTTAGAACCCAACTAAAACTCCGGGTAAAAAATACGAACCCAACTAAAACTCCGGGCAAAAATACTAACCCAACTAAAAAGTCCGGGTAAAAAATACGAACCCAACTAAAACTCCGGGTAAAAATACGAACCCAACTAAAACTCCGGGTAAAAATACGAACCCAACTAAAACTCCGGGTAAAAAATACGAACCCAACTAAAACTCCGGGTAAAAAATACGAACCCAACTAAAACTCCGGGTAAAAAATTCGAACCCAACTAAAACTCCGGTTAAAATTACGAACCCAACTAAAAGTCCGGGTAAAAAATACGAACCCAACTAAAAAGTCCGGGTAAAATTACGAACCCAACTAAAACTCCTGGTAAAATTACGAACCCAACTAAAACTCCGGGTAAAAAATACGAACCCAACTAAAAAGTCCGGGTAAAATTACGAACCCAACTAAAAAGTCCGGGTAAAATTACGAACCCAACTAAAACTCCGGGTAAAATTACGAACTCAACTAAAACTCCGGGTAAAATTACGAACCCAACTAAAACTCCGGATAAAATTACGAACCCAACTAAAAGTCCGGGTAAAAAATACGAACCCAACTAAAAAGTCCGGGTAAAATTACGAACCCAACTAAAACTCCGGGTAAAATTACGAACCCAACTAAAACTCCGGGTAAAATTACGAACCCAAGTAAAACTCCGGGTAAAATTACGAACCCAAGTAAAACTCCGGGTAAAATTACGAACCCAACTAAAACTCTGGGTAAAATTACGAACCCAACTAAAAGTCCGGGTAAAAATACGAACCCAACTATTAACTCAAGACTACGGGTAAAATTACGAACCCAACTAAAACTCCGGGTAAAATTACGAACCCAACTAAAACTCCGGGTAAAATTACGAACCCAACTAAAAGTCCGGGTAAAAAATACGAACCCAACTAAAAAGTCCGGGTAAAATTACGAACCCAACTAAAACTCCGGGTAAAATTATGAACCCAACTAAAAGTCCGGGTAAAAAATTCGAACCCAACTAAAAAGTCCGGGTAAAATTACAAACCCAACTAAAACTCCGGGTAAAATTACGAACCCAACTAAAAAGTCCGGGAAAATTACGAACCCAACTAAAAAGTCCGAGTAAAATTACGAACCCAACTAAAAAGTCCGGGTAAAATTACGAACCCAACTAAAACTATGGGTAAAATTACGAACTCAACTAAAACTCCGGGTAAAATTACGAACCCAACTAAATCTCCGGGTAAAATTACGAACCCAACTAAAAGTCCGGGTAAAAAATTCAAACCCAACTAAAAAGTCCGGGTAAAAAATACGAACCCAACTAAAAAGTCCGGTTAAAATTACGAACCCAACTAAAACTCCGGGTAAAAAATACGAACCCAACTAAAAAGTCCGGGTAAAATTACGAACCCAAGTAAAACTCCGGGTAAAATTACGAACCCAACTAAAAGTCCGGGTAAAAAATACGAACCCAACTAAAAAGTCCGGGTAAAATTACGAACCCAACTAAAAGTCCGGGTAAAAAACACGAACCCAACTAAAAAGTCCGGGTAAAATTACGAACCCAAGTGAAACTCCGGGTAAAATTACGAACCCAACTAAAACTCCGGGTAAAATTACGAACCCAATTAAAAGTCCGGGTAAGAAATACGAACCCAACTAAAAAGTACGGGGAAAATTACGAACCCAACTAAAAGTCCGGATAAAAAATACGAACCCAACTAAAAAGTCCGGGTAAAATTACGAACCCAAGTAAAACTCCGGGTAAAATTACGAACCCAACTAAAACTCCGGGTAAAATTACGAACCCAACTAAAAAGTCCGGGTAAAATTACGAACCCAAATAAAAAGTCCGGGTAAAATTACGAACCCAACTAAAACTCCGGGTAAAATTACGAACTCAACTAAAACTCCGGGTAAAATTACGAACCCAACTAAAACTCCGGGTAAAATTACGAACCCAACTAAAAGTCCGGGTAAAAAATACGAACCCAACTAAAAAGTCCGGGTAAAATTACGAACCCAACTAAAACTCCGGGTAAAATTACGAACCCAACTAAAACTCGGGGTAAAATTACGAACCCAACTAAAACTCCGGGTAAAATTACGAACCCAACTAAAAAGTCCGGGTAAAATTACGAACCCAACTAAAACTCCGGGTAAAAAATACGAACCAAACAAAAAAGTCCGGGTAACATTTAGAACCCAACTAAAAAGTCCGGGTAAAAAATACGAACCCAACTAAAAAGTCCGGTTAAAATTACGAACCCAACTAAAACTCCGGGTAAAAAATACGAACCCAACTAAAAAGTCCGGGTAAAATTACGAACCCAAGTAAAACTCCGGGTAAAATTACGAACCCAACTAAAAGTCCGGGTAAAAAATACGAACCCAACTAAAAAGTCCGGGTAAAATTACGAACCCAACTAAAAGTCCGGGTAAAAAACACGAACCCAACTAAAAAGTCCGGGTAAAATTACGAACCCAAGTGAAACTCCGGGTAAAATTACGAACCCAACTAAAACTCCGGGTAAAATTACGAACCCAATTAAAAGTCCGGGTAAGAAATACGAACCCAACTAAAAAGTCCGGGGAAAATTACGAACCCAACTAAAAGTCCGGATAAAAAATACGAACCCAACTAAAAAGTCCGGGTAAAATTACGAACCCAAGTAAAACTCCGGGTAAAATTACGAACCCAACTAAAACTCCGGGTAAAATTACGAACCCAACTAAAAAGTCCGGGTAAAATTACGAACCCAAATAAAAAGTCCGGGTAAAATTACGAACCCAACTAAAACTCCGGGTAAAATTACGAACTCAACTAAAACTCCGGGTAAAATTACGAACCCAACTAAAACTCCGGGTAAAATTACGAACCCAACTAAAAGTCCGGGTAAAAAATACGAACCCAACTAAAAAGTCCGGGTAAAATTACGAACCCAACTAAAACTCCGGGTAAAATTACGAACCCAACTAAAACTCGGGGTAAAATTACGAACCCAACTAAAACTCCGGGTAAAATTACGAACCCAACTAAAAAGTCCGGGTAAAATTACGAACCCAACTAAAACTCCGGGTAAAAAATACGAACCAAACAAAAAAGTCCGGGTAACATTTAGAACCCAACTAAAACTCCGGGTAAAAAAATACGAACCCAACTAAAACTCCGGGCAAAAATACTAACCCAACTAAAAGGTCCGGGTAAAAAATACGAACCCAACTAAAACTCCGGGTAAAAATACGAACCCAACTAAAACTCCGGGTAAAAATACGAACCCAACTAAAACTCCGGGTAAAAAATACGAACCCAACTCAAACTCCGGGTAAAAATACGAACCCAACTAAAACTCCGGGTAAAAATACGAACCCAACTAAAACTCCGGGTAAAAAATACGAACACAACTAAAACTCCGGCTAAAAAATACGAACCCAACTAAAACTCCGGGCAAAAATACTAACCCAACTAAAAAGTCCGGGTAAAAAATACGAACCCAACTAAAACTCCGGGTAAAAATACGAACCCAACTAAAACTCCGGGTAAAAATACGAACCCAACTAAAACTCCGGGTAAAAAATACGAACCCAACTAAAACTCCGGGTAAAAAATACGCACCCAACTAAAAAGTCCGGTAAAAAATATGAACCCAACTAAAACTCCGGGTAAAATTACCAACACAACTAAAACTCCGGGTAAAAATACGAACCCAACTAAAACTCCGGGTAAAAAATACGAACCCAACTAAAACTCCGGGTAAAAAATACGAACCCAACTAAAACTCCGGGTAAAATTACGAACCCAACTAAAAGTCCGGGTAAAAAATACGAACCCAACTAAAAAGTCCGGGTAAAATTACGAACACAACTAAAACTCCGGGTAAAATTACGAACCCAACTAAAACTCCGGGTAAAAAATACGAACCCAACTAAAAAGTCCGGGTAAAATTACGAACCCAACTAAAAAGTCCGGGTAAAATTACGAACCCAACTAAAACTCCGGGTAAAATTACGAACCCAACTAAAACTCCTGGTAAAATTACGAACCCAAGTAAAACTCCGGGTAAAATTACGAACCCAAGTAAAACTCCGGCTAAAATTACGAACCCAACTAAAACTCCGGGTAAAATTACGAACCCAACTAAAACTCCGGGTAAAATTACGAACCCAACTAAAAGTCCGGGTAAAAATACGAACCCAACTAAAAAGTCCGGGTAAAATTACGAACCCAACTAAAACTCCGGGTAAAATTACGAACCCAACTAAAACTCCGGGTAAAATTACGAACCCAACTAAAAGTCCGGGTACAAAATACGAACCCAACTAAAAGGTCCGGGTAAAATTACGAACCCAACTAAAACTCCGGGTAAAATTATGAACCCAACTAAAAGTCCGGGTAAAAAATTCGAACCCAACTAAAAAGTCCGGGTAAAATTACGAACCCAACTAAAACTCCGGGTAAAATTACGAACCCAACTAAAGTCCGGGTAAAATTACGAACCCAACTAAAAAGTCCGGGTAAAATTACGAACCCAACTAAAAGGTCCGGTTAAAATTACGAACCCAACTAAAACTCCGGGTAAAATTACGAACTCAACTAAAACTCCGGGTAAAATTACGAACCCAACTAAAACTCCGGGTAAAATTACGAACCCAACTAAAAGTCCGGGTAAAAAATACGAACCCAACTAAAAAGTCCGGGTAAAATTACGAACCCAACTAAAACTCCGGGTAAAATTACGAACCCAACTAAAACTCGGGGTAAAATTACGAACCCAACTAAAACTCCGGGTAAAATTACGAACCCAACTAAAAAGTCCGGGTAAAATTACGAACCCAACTAAAACTCCGGGTAAAAAATACGAACCAAACAAAAAAGTCCGGGTAACATTTAGAACCCAACTAAAACTCCGGGTAAAAAATACGAACCCAACTAAAACTCCGGGCAAAAATACTAACCCAACTAAAAAGTCCGGGTAAAAAATACGATCCCAACTAAAACTCCGGGTAAAAATACGAACCCAACTAAAACTCCGGGTAAAAATACGAACCCAACTAAAACTCCGGGTAAAAAATACGAACCCAACTAAAACTCCGGGTAAAAATACGAACCCAACTAAAACTCCGGGTAAAAATACGAACCCAACTAAAACTCCGGGTAAAAAATACCAACCCAACTAAAACTCCGGCTAAAAAATACGAACCCAACTAAACCTCCTGGGAAAAATACTAACCCAACTAAAAAGTCCGGGTAAAAAATACGAACCCAACTAAAACTCCGGGTAAAAATACGAACCCAACTAAAACTCCGGGTAAAAATACGAACCCAACTAAAACTCCGGGTAAAAAATACGAACCCAACTAAAACTCCGGGTAAAAAATACGAACCCAACTAAAAAGTCCGGTAACAAATATGAACCCAACTAAAACTCCGGGTAAAATTACCAACACAACTAAAACTCCGGGTAAAAATACGAACCCAACTAAAACTCCGGGTAAAAAATACGAACCCAACTAAAACTCCGGGTAAAAAATACGAACCCAACTAAAACTCCGGGTAAAATTACGAACCCAACTAAAGGTCCTGGTAAAAAATACGAACCCAACTAAAAAGTCCGGGTAAAATTACGAACCCAACTAAAACTCCGGGTAAAATTACGAACCCAACTAAAACTCCGGGTAAAATTACGAACTCAACTAAAACTCCGGGTAAAATTACGAACCCAACTAAAACTCCGGGTAAAATTACGAAGCCAACTAAAAGTCCGGGTAAAAAATACGAACCCAACTAAAAAGTCCGGGTAAAATTACGAACCCAACTAAAACTCCGGGTAAAATTACGAACCCAACTAAAACTCCGGGTAAAATTACGAACCCAAGTAAAACTCCGGGTAAAATTACGAACCCAAGTAAAACTCCGGGTAAAATTACGAACCCAAATAAAAAGTCCGGGTAAAATTACAAACCCAACTAAAACTACGGGTAAAAAATACGAACCAAACAAAAAAAGTCCGGGTAACATTTAGAACCCAACTAAAAATCCGGGTAAAAAAATACGAACCCAACTAAAACTCCGGGCAAAAATACTAACCCAACTAAAAAGTCCGGGTAAAAAATACGAACCCAACTAAAACTCCGGGTAAAAATACGAACCCAACTAAAACTCCGGGTAAAAAATACGAACCCAACTAAAACTCCGGGTAAAAAATACGAACCCAACTAAAAAGTCCGGTAAAAAATATGAACCCAACTAAAACTCCGGGTAAAATTACCAACACAACTAAAACTCCGGGTAAAAATACGAACCCAACTAAAACTCCGGGTAAAAAATACGAACCCAACTAAAACTCCGGGTAAAAAATACGAACCCAACTAAAACTCCGGGTAAAATTACGAACCCAACTAAAACTCCGGGTAAAAAATACGAACCCAACTAAAAAGTCCGGGTAAAATTACGAACCCACCTAAAAAGTCCGGGTAAAATTACGAACCCAACTAAAACTCCGGGTAAAATTACGAACCCAACTAAAACTCCGGGTAAAATTACGAACCCAAGTAAAACTCCGGGTAAAATTACGAACCCAAGTAAAACTCCGGGTTAAATTACGAACCCAACTAAAACTCCGGGTAAAATTACGAACCCAACTAAAACTCCGGGTAAAATTACGAACCCAACTAAAAAGTCCGGGTAAAATTACGAACCCAACTAAAACTCCGGGTAAAAAATACGAACCAAACAAAAAAGTCCGGGTAACATTTAGAACCCAACTAAAACTCCGGGTAAAAAATACGAACCCAACTAAAACTCCGGGCAAAAATACTAACCCAACTAAAAAGTCCGGGTAAAAAATACGATCCCAACTAAAACTCCGGGTAAAAATACGAACCCAACTAAAACTCCGGGTAAAAATACGAACCCAACTAAAACTCCGGGTAAAAAATACGAACCCAACTAAAACTCCGGGTAAAAATACGAACCCAACTAAAACTCCGGGTAAAAATACGAACCCAACTAAAACTCCGGGTAAAAAATACCAACCCAACTAAAACTCCGGCTAAAAAATACGAACCCAACTAAACCTCCGGGGAAAAATACTAACCCAACTAAAAAGTCCGGGTAAAAAATACGAACCCAACTAAAACTCCGGGTAAAAATACGAACCCAACTAAAACTCCGGGTAAAAATACGAACCCAACTAAAACTCCGGGTAAAAAATACGAACCCAACTAAAACTCCGGGTAAAAAATACGAACCCAACTAAAAAGTCCGGTAAAAAATATGAACCCAACTAAAACTCCGGGTAAAATTACCAACACAACTAAAACTCCGGGTAAAAATACGAACCCAACTAAAACTCCGGGTAAAAAATACGAACCCAACTAAAACTCCGGGTAAAAAATACGAACCCAACTAAAACTCCGGGTAAAATTACGAACCCAACTAAAGGTCCTGGTAAAAAATACGAACCCAACTAAAAAGTCCGGGAAAAATTACGAACCCAACTAAAACTCCGGGTAAAATTACGAACCCAACTAAAACTCCGGGTAAAATTACGAACTCAACTAAAACTCCGGGTAAAATTACGAACCCAACTAAAACTCCGGGTAAAATTACGAACCCAACTAAAAGTCCGGGTAAAAAATACGAACCCAACTAAAAAGTCCGGGTAAAATTACGAACCCAACTAAAACTCCGGGTAAAATTACGAACCCAACTAAAACTCCGGGTAAAATTACGAACCCAAGTAAAACTCCGGGTAAAATTACGAACCCAAGTAAAACTCCGGGTAAAATTACGAACCCAAATAAAAAGTCCGGGTAAAATTACAAACCCAACTAAAACTCCGGGTAAAAAATACGAACCAAACAAAAAAAGTCCGGGTAACATTTAGAACCCAACTAAAAATCCGGGTAAAAAAATACGAACCCAACTAAAACTCCGGGCAAAAATACTAACCCAACTAAAAAGTCCGGGTAAAAAATACGAACCCAACTAAAACTCCGGGTAAAAATACGAACCCAACTAAAACTCCGGGTAAAAAATACGAACCCAACTAAAACTCCGGGTAAAAAATACGAACCCAACTAAAAAGTCCGGTAAAAAATATGAACCCAACTAAAACTCCGGGTAAAATTACCAACACAACTAAAACTCCGGGTAAAAATACGAACCCAACTAAAACTCCGGGTAAAAAATACGAACCCAACTAAAACTCCGGGTAAAAAATACGAACCCAACTAAAACTCCGGGTAAAATTACGAACCCAACTAAAACTCCGGGTAAAAAATACGAACCCAACTAAAAAGTCCGGGTAAAATTACGAACCCACCTAAAAAGTCCGGGTAAAATTACGAACCCAACTAAAACTCCGGGTAAAATTACGAACCCAACTAAAACTCCGGGTAAAATTACGAACCCAAGTAAAACTCCGGGTAAAATTACGAACCCAAGTAAAACTCCGGGTTAAATTACGAACCCAACTAAAACTCCGGGTAAAATTACGAACCCAACTAATACTCCGGGTAAAATTACGAACCCAACTAAAAGTCCGGGTAAAAATACGAACCCAACTGAAAAGTCCGGGTAACTCAAGACTCCGGGTAAAATTACGAACCCAACTAAAACTCCGGGTAAAATTACGAACCCAACTAACAGTCCGGGTAAAAATACGAACCCAACTAAAAAGTACGGGTAACTCAAGACTCCGGGTAAAATTACGAACCCAACTAAAACTCCGCTTAAAATTACGAACCCAACTAAAACTCCGGGTAAAATTACGAACCCAACTAAAAGTCCGGGTACAAAATACGAACCCAACTAAAAGGTCCGGGTAAAATTACGAACCCAACTAAAACTCCGGGTAAAATTATGAACCCAACTAAAAGTCCGGGTAAAAAATTCGAACCCAACTAAAAAGTCCGGGTAAAATTACGAAACAAACTAAAACTCCGGGTAAAATTACGAACCCAACTAAAAAGTCCGGGTAAAATTACGAACCCAACTAAAAAGTCCGGGTAAAATTACGAACCCAACTAAAAGGTCCGGGTAAAATTACGAACCCAACTAAAACTCCGGGTAAAATTACGAACTCAACTAAAACTCCGGGTAAAATTACGAACCCAACTAAAACTCCGGGTAAAATTACGAACCCAACTAAAAAGTCCGGTAAAAAATATGAACCCAACTAAAACTCCGGGTAAAATTACCAACACAACTAAAACTCCGGGTAAAAATACGAACCCAACTAAAACTCCGGGTAAAAAATACGAACCCAACTAAAACTCCGGGTAAAAAATACGAACCCAACTAAAACTCCGGGTAAAATTACGAACCCAACTAAAAGTCCGGGTAAAAAATACGAACCCAACTAAAAAGTCCGGGTAAAATTACGAACCCAACTAAAACTCCGGGTAAAATTACGAACCCAACTAAAACTCCGGGTAAAAAATACGAACCCAACTAAAAAGTCCGGGTAAAATTACGAACCCAACTAAAAAGTCCGGGTAAAATTACGAACCCAACTAAAACTCCGGGTAAAATTACGAACCCAACTAAAACTCCGGGTAAAATTACGAACCCAACTAAAAGTCCGGGTAAAAATACGAACCCAACTAAAAAGTCCGGGTAACTCAAGACTCCGGGTAAAATTACGAACCCAACTAAAACTCCGGGTAAAATTACGAACCCAACTAAAACTCCGGGTAAAATTACGAACCCAACTAAAAGTCCGGGTACAAAATACGAACCCAACTAAAAGGTCCGGGTAAAATTACGAACCCAACTAAAACTCCGGGTAAAATTATGAACCCAACTAAAAGTCCGGGTAAAAAATTCGAACCCAACTAAAAAGTCCGGGTAGAATTACGAACCCAACTAAAACTCCGGGTAAAATTACGAACCCAACTAAAGTCCGGGTAAAATTACGAACCCAACTAAAAAGTCCGGGTAAAATTACGAACCCAACTGAAAGGTCCGGGTAAAATTACGAACCCAACTAAAACTCCGGGTAAAATTACGAACTCAACTAAAACTCCGGGTAAAATTACGAACCCAACTAAAACTCCGGGTAAAATTACGAACCCAACTAAAAGTCCGGGTAAAAAATACGAACCCAACTAAAAAGTCCGGGTAAAATTACGAACCCAACTAAAACTCGGGGTAAAATTACGAACCCAACTAAAACTCCGGGTAAAATTACGAACCTAAGTAAAACTCCGGGTAAAATTACGAACCCAAGTAAAACTCCGGGTAAAATTACGAACCCAACTAAAACTCCGGGTAAAATTACGAACCCAACTAAAACTCGGGGTAAAATTACGAACCCAACTAAAACTCCGGGTAAAATTACGAACCCAACTAAAAAGTCCGGGTAAAATTACGAACCCAACTAAAACTCCGGGTAAAAAATACGAACCAAACAAAAAAGTCCGGGTAACATTTAGAACCCAACTAAAACACCGGGTAAAAAATACGAACCCAACTAAAACTCCGGGCAAAAATACTAACCCAACTAAAAAATCCGGGTAAAAAATACGAACCCAACTAAAACTCCGGGTAAAAATACGAACCCAACTAAAACTCCGGGTAAAAATACGAACCCAACTAAAACTCCGGGTAAAAAATACGAACCCAACTAAAACTCCGGGTAAAAAATACGCACCCAACTAAAAAGTCCGGTAAAAAATATGAACCCAACTAAAACTCCGGGTAAAATTACCAACACAACTAAAACTCCGGGTAAAAATACGAACCCAACTAAAACTCCGGGTAAAAAATACGAACCCAACTAAAACTCCGGGTAAAAAATACGAACCCAACTAAAACTCCGGGTAAAATTACGAACCCAACTAAAAGTCCGGGTAAAAAATACGAACCCAACTAAAAAGTCCGGGTAAAATTACGAACCCAACTAAAACTCCGGGTAAAATTACGAACCCAACTAAAACTCCGGGTAAAAAATACGAACCCAACTAAAAAGTCCGGGTAAAATTACGAACCCAACTAAAAAGTCCGGGTAAAATTACGAACCCAACTAAAACTCCGGGTAAAATTACGAACCCAACTAAAACTCCGGGTAAAATTACGAACCCAAGTAAAACTCCGGGTAAAATTACGAACCCAAGTAAAACTCCGGCTAAAATTACGAACCCAACTAAAACTCCGGGTAAAATTACGAACCCAACTAAAACTCCGGGTAAAATTACGAACCCAACTAAAAGTCCGGGTAAAATTACGAACCCAACTAAAACTCCGGGTAAAATTACGAACCCAACTAAAAGTCCGGGTACAAAATACGAACCCAACTAAAAGGTCCGGGTAAAATTACGAACCCAACTAAAACTCCGGGTAAAATTATGAACCCAACTAAAAGTCCGGGTAAAAAATTCGAACCCAACTAAAAAGTCCGGGTAAAATTACGAACCCAACTAAAACTCCGGGTAAAATTACGAACCCAACTAAAGTCCGGGTAAAATTACGAACCCAACTAAAAAGTCCGGGTAAAATTACGAACCCAACTAAAAGGTCCGGTTAAAATTACGAACCCAACTAAAACTCCGGGTAAAATTACGAACTCAACTAAAACTCCGGGTAAAATTACGAACCCAACTAAAACTCCGGGTAAAATTACGAACCCAACTAAAAGTCCGGGTAAAAAATACGAACCCAACTAAAAAGTCCGGGTAAAATTACGAACCCAACTAAAACTCGGGGTAAAATTACGAACCCAACTAAAACTCCGGGTAAAATTACGAACCCAAGTAAAACTCCGGGTAAAATTACGAACCCAAGTAAAACTCCGGGTAAAATTACGAACCCAACTAAAACTCGGGGTAAAATTACGAACCCAACTAAAACTCCGGGTAAAAAATACGAACCCAACTAAAAGTCCGGGTAAAAATACGAACCCAACTAAAACTCCGGGTAAAAATACGAACCCAACTAAAACTCCGGGTAAAAAATACGAACCCAACTAATACTCCGGCTAAAAAATACGAACCCAACTAAACCTCCGGGGAAAAATACTAACCCAACTAAAAAGTCCGGGTAAAAAATACGAACCCAACTAAAACTCCGGGTAAAAATACGAACCCAACTAAAACTCCGGGTAAAAATACGAACCCAACTAAAACTCCGGGTAAAAAATACGAACCCAACTAAAACTCCGGGTAAAAAATACGAACCCAACTAAAAAGTCCGGTAAAAAATATGAACCCAACTAAAACTCCGGGTAAAATTACCAACACAACTAAAACTCCGGGTAAAAATACGAACCCAACTAAAACTCCGGGTAAAAAATACGAACCCAACTAAAACTCCGGGTAAAAAATACGAACCCAACTAAAACTCCGGGTAAAATTACGAACCCAACTAAAGGTCCGGGTAAAAAATACGAACCCAACTAAAAAGTCCGGGTAAAATTACGAACCCAACTAAAACTCCGGGTAAAATTACGAACCCAACTAAAACTCCGGGTAAAATTACGAACTCAACTAAAACTCCGGGTAAAATTACGAACCCAACTAAAACTCCGGGTAAAATTACGAACCCAACTAAAAGTCCGGGTAAAAAATACGAACCCAACTAAAAAGTCCGGGTAAAATTACGAACCCAACTAAAACTCCGGGTAAAATTACGAACCCAACTAAAACTCCGGGTAAAATTACGAACCCAAGTAAAACTCCGGGTAAAATTACGAACCCAAGTAAAACTCCGGGTAAAATTACGAACCCAACTAAAAAGTCCGGGTAAAATTACAAACCCAACTAAAACTCCGGGTAAAAAATACGAACCAAACAAAAAAAGTCCGGGTAACATTTAGAACCCAACTAAAAATCCGGGTAAAAAAATACGAACCCAACTAAAACTCCGGGCAAAAATACTAACCCAACTAAAAAGTCCGGGTAAAAAATACGAACCCAACTAAAACTCCGGGTAAAAATACGAACCCAACTAAAACTCCGGGTAAAAAATACGAACCCAACTAAAACTCCGGGTAAAAAATACGAACCCAACTAAAAAGTCCGGTAAAAAATATGAACCCAACTAAAACTCCGGGTAAAATTACCAACACAACTAAAACTCCGGGTAAAAATACGAACCCAACTAAAACTCCGGGTAAAAAATACGAACCCAACTAAAACTCCGGGTAAAAAATACGAACCCAACTAAAACTCCGGGTAAAATTACGAACCCAACTAAAACTCCGGGTAAAAAATACGAACCCAACTAAAAAGTCCGGGTAAAATTACGAACCCACCTAAAAAGTCCGGGTAAAATTACGAACCCAACTAAAACTCCGGGTAAAATTACGAACCCAACTAAAACTCCGGGTAAAATTACGAACCCAAGTAAAACTCCGGGTAAAATTACGAACCCAAGTAAAACTCCGGGTTAAATTACGAACCCAACTAAAACTCCGGGTAAAATTACGAACCCAACTAATACTCCGGGTAAAATTACGAACCCAACTAAAAGTCCGGGTAAAAATACGAACCCAACTGAAAAGTCCGGGTAACTCAAGACTCCGGGTAAAATTACGAACCCAACTAAAACTCCGGGTAAAATTACGAACCCAACTAACAGTCCGGGTAAAAATACGAACCCAACTAAAAAGTACGGGTAACTCAAGACTCCGGGTAAAATTACGAACCCAACTAAAACTCCGCTTAAAATTACGAACCCAACTAAAACTCCGGGTAAAATTACGAACCCAACTAAAAGTCCGGGTACAAAATACGAACCCAACTAAAAGGTCCGGGTAAAATTACGAACCCAACTAAAACTCCGGGTAAAATTATGAACCCAACTAAAAGTCCGGGTAAAAAATTCGAACCCAACTAAAAAGTCCGGGTAAAATTACGAAACCAACTAAAACTCCGGGTAAAATTACGAACCCAACTAAAAAGTCCGGGTAAAATTACGAACCCAACTAAAAAGTCCGGGTAAAATTACGAACCCAACTAAAAGGTCCGGGTAAAATTACGAACCCAACTAAAACTCCGGGTAAAATTACGAACTCAACTAAAACTCCGGGTAAAATTACGAACCCAACTAAAACTCCGGGTAAAATTACGAACCCAACTAAACAGTCCGGTAAAAAATATGAACCCAACTAAAACTCCGGGTAAAATTACCAACACAACTAAAACTCCGGGTAAAAATACGAACCCAACTAAAACTCCGGGTAAAAAATACGAACCCAACTAAAACTCCGGGTAAAAAATACGAACCCAACTAAAACTCCGGGTAAAATTACGAACCCAACTAAAAGTCCGGGTAAAAAATACGAACCCAACTAAAAAGTCCGGGTAAAATTACGAACCCAACTAAAACTCCGGGTAAAATTACGAACCCAACTAAAACTCCGGGTAAAAAATACGAACCCAACTAAAAAGTCCGGGTAAAATTACGAACCCAACTAAAAAGTCCGGGTAAAATTACGAACCCAACTAAAACTCCGGGTAAAATTACGAACCCAACTAAAACTCCGGGTAAAATTACGAACCCAACTAAAAGTCCGGGTAAAAATACGAACCCAACTAAAAAGTCCGGGTAACTCAAGACTCCGGGTAAAATTACGAACCCAACTAAAACTCCGGGTAAAATTACGAACCCAACTAAAACTCCGGGTAAAATTACGAACCCAACTAAAAGTCCGGGTACAAAATACGAACCCAACTAAAAAGTCCGGGTAAAATTACGAACCCAACTAAAACTCCGGGTAAAATTATGAACCCAACTAAAAGTCCGGGTAAAAAATTCGAACCCAACTAAAAAGTCCGGGTAGAATTACGAACCCAACTAAAACTCCGGGTAAAATTACGAACCCAACTAAAGTCCGGGTAAAATTACGAACCCAACTAAAAAGTCCGGGTAAAATTACGAACCCAACTGAAAGGTCCGGGTAAAATTACGAACCCAACTAAAACTCCGGGTAAAATTACGAACTCAACTAAAACTCCGGGTAAAATTACGAACCCAACTAAAACTCCGGGTAAAATTACGAACCCAACTAAAAGTCCGGGTAAAAAATACGAACCCAACGAAAAAGTCCGGGTAAAATTACGAACCCAACTAAAACTCGGGGTAAAATTACGAACCCAACTAAAACTCCGGGTAAAATTACGAACCCAAGTAAAACTCCGGGTAAAATTGCGAACCCAAGTAAAACTCCGGGTAAAATTACGAACCCAACTAAAACTCCGGGTAAAATTACGAACCCAACTAAAACTCGGGGTAAAATTACGAACCCAACTAAAACTCCGGGTAAAATTACGAACCCAACTAAAAAGTCCGGGTAAAATTACGAACCCAACTAAAACTCCGGGTAAAAAATACGAACCAAACAAAAAAGTCCGGGTAACATTTAGAACCCAACTAAAACACCGGGTAAAAAATACGAACCCAACTAAAACTCCGGGCAAAAATACTAACCCAACTAAAAAATCCGGGTAAAAAATACGAACCCAACTAAAACTCCGAGTAAAAATACGAACCCAACTAAAACTCCGGGTAAAAATACGAACCCAACTAAAACTCCGGGTAAAAAATACGAACCCAACTAAAACTCCGGGTAAAAATACGAACCCAACTAAAACTCCGGGTAAAAATACGAACCCAACTAAAACTCCGGGTAAAAAATACGAACCCAACTAAAACTCCGGCTAAAAAATACGAACCCAACTAAAGCTCCGGGCAAAAATACTAACCCAACTAAAAAGTCCGGGTAAAAAATACGAACCCAACTAAAACTCCGGGTAAAAATACGAACCCAACTAAAACTCCGGGTAAAAATACGAACCCAACTAAAACTCCGGGTAAAAAATACGAACCAAACAAAAAAGTCCGGGTAACATTTAGAACCCAACTAAAACTCCGGGTAAAAAATACGAACCCAACTAAAACTCCGGGCAAAAATACTAACCCAACTAAAAAGTCCGGGTAAAAAATACGAACCCAACTAAAACTCCGGGTAAAAATACGAACCCAACTAAAACTCCGGGTAAAAATACGAACCCAACTAAAACTCCGGGTAAAAAATACGAACCCAACTAAAACTCCGGGTAAAAATACGAACCCAACTAAAACTCCGGGTAAAAATACGAACCCAACTAAAACTCCGGGTAAAAAATACGAACCCAACTAAAACTCCGGCTAAAAAATACGAACCCAACTAAACCTCCGGGGAAAAATACTAACCCAACTAAAAAGTCCGGGTAAAAAATACGAACCCAACTAAAACTCCGGGTAAAAATACGAACCCAACTAAAACTCCGGGTAAAAATACGAACCCAACTAAAACTCCGGGTAAAAAATACGAACCCAACTAAAACTCCGGGTAAAAAATACGAACCCAACTAAAAAGTCCGGCAAAAACTATGAACCCAACTAAAACTCCGGGTAAAATTACCAACACAACTAAAACTCCGGGTAAAAATACGAACCCAACTAAAACTCCGGGTAAAAAATACGAACCCAACTAAAACTCCGGGTAAAAAATACGAACCCAACTAAAACTCCGGGTAAAATTACGAACCCAACTAAAGGTCCGGGTAAAAAATACGAACCCAACTAAAAAGTCCGGGTAAAATTACGAACCCAACTAAAACTCCGGGTAAAATTACGAACCCATCTAAAACTCCGGGTAAAATTACGAACTCAACTAAAACTCCGGGTAAAATTACGAACCCAACTAAAACTCCGGGTAAAATTACGAACCCAACTAAAAGTCCGGGTAAAAAATACGAACCCAATTAAAAAGTCCGGGTAAAATTACGAACCCAACTAAAACTCCGGGTAAAATTACGAACCCAACTAAAACTCCGGGTGAAATTACGAACCCAAGTAAAACTCCGGGTAAAATTACGAACCAAAGTAAAACTCCGGGTAAAATTACGAACCCAACTAAAAAGTCCGGGTAAAATTACAAACCCAACTAAAACTCCGGGTAAAAAATACGAACCAAACAAAAAAGTCCGGGTAACATTTAGAACCCAACTAAAAATCCGGGTAAAAAAATACGAACCCAACTATAACTCCGGGTAAAAAATACGAACCCAACTAAAACTCCGGGTAAAAAATACGAACCCAACTAAAAAGTCCGGTAAAAAATATGAACCCAACTAAAAGTCCGGGTAAAATTACCAACACAACTAAAACTCCGGGTAAAAATACGAACCCAACTAAAACTCCGGGTAAAAAATACGAACCCAACTAAAACTCCGGGTAAAAAATACGAACCCAACTAAAACTCCGGGTAAAATTACGAACCCAACTAAAACTCCGGGTAAAAAATACGAACCCAACTAAAAAGTCCGGGTAAAATTACGAACCCACCTAAAAAGTCCGGGTAAAATTACGAACCCAACTAAAACTCCGGGTAAAATTACGAACCCAACTAAAACTCCGGGTAAAATTACGAACCCAAGTAAAAAGTCCGGGTAAAATTACGAACCCAACTAAAACTCCGGGTAAAATTACGAACCCAACTAAAAGTCCGGGTAAAAATACGAACCCAACTAAAAAGTCCGGGTAACTCAAGACTCCGGGTAAAATTACGAACCCAACTAAAACTCCGGGTAAAATTACGAACCCAACTAAAACTCCGGGTAAAATTACGAACCCAACTAAAAGTCCGGGTACAAAATACGAACCCAACTAAAAGGTCCGGGTAAAATTACGAACCCAACTAAAACTCCGGGTAAAATTATGAACCCAACTAAAAGTCCGGGTAAAAAATTCGAACCCAACTAAAAAGTCCGGGTAAAATTACGAACCCAACTAAAACTCCGGGTAAAATTACGAACCCAACTAAAGTCCGGGTAAAATTACGAACCCAACTAAAAAGTCCGGGTAAAATTACGAACCCAACTAAAAGGTCCGGGTAAAATTACGAACCCAACTAAAACTCCGGGTAAAATTACGAACTCAACTAAAACTCCGGGTAAAATTACGAACCCAACTAAAACTCCGGGTAAAATTACGAACCCAACTAAAAGTCCGGGTAAAAAATACGAACCCAACTAAAAAGTCCGGGTAAAATTACGAACCCAACTAAAACTCGGGGTAAAATTACGAACCCAACTAAAACTCCGGGTAAAATTACGAACCCAAGTAAAACTCCGGGTAAAATTACGAACCCAAGTAAAACTCCGGGTAAAATTACGAACCCAACTAAAACTCCGGGTAAAATTACGAACCCAACTAAAACTCGGGGTAAAATTACGAACCCAACTAAAACTCCGGGTAAAATTACGAACCCAACTAAAAAGTCCGGGTAAAATTACGAACCCAACTAAAACTCCGGGTAAAAAATACGAACCAAACAAAAAAGTCCGGGTAACATTTAGAACCCAACTAAAACACCGGGTAAAAAATACGAACCCAACTAAAACTCCGGGCAAAAATACTAACCCAACTAAAAAATCCGGGTAAAAAATACGAACCCAACTAAAACTCCGGGTAAAAATACGAACCCAACTAAAACTCCGGGTAAAAATACGAACCCAACTAAAACTCCGGGTAAAAAATACGAACCCAACTAAAACTCCGGGTAAAAATACGAACCCAACTAAAACTCCGGGTAAAAATACGAACCCAACTAAAACTCCGGGTAAAAAATACGAACCCAACTAAAACTCCGGCTAAAAAATACGAACCCAACTAAAGCTCCGGGCAAAAATACTAACCCAACTAAAAAGTCCGGGTAAAAAATACGAACCCAACTAAAACTC
The DNA here is from genome assembly GCA_964023965.1 of Melinopterus prodromus. Classification (NCBI taxonomy): domain Eukaryota; kingdom Metazoa; phylum Arthropoda; class Insecta; order Coleoptera; family Scarabaeidae; genus Melinopterus; species Melinopterus prodromus. Next base: position 26,768 of record CAXIES010000104.1, read on the forward strand.
CGGGTAAAAATACGAACCCAACTAAAACTCCGGGTAAAAATACGAACCCAACTAAAACTCCGGGTAAAAAATACGAACCCAACTAAAACTCCGGGCAAAAATACTAACCCAACTAAAAAGTCCGGGTAAAAAATACGAACCCAACTAAAACTCCGGGTAAAAATACGAACCCAACTATAACTCCGGGTAAAAATACGAACCCAACTAAAACTCCGGGTAAAAAATACGAACCCAACTAAAACTCCGGGTAAAATTACGAACCCAACTAAAACTCCGGGTAAAAAATACGAACCCAACTAAAAAGTCCGGGTAAAATTACGAACCCAACTAAAAAGTCCGGGTAAAATTACGAACCCAACTAAAACTCCGGGTAAAATTACGAACTCAACTAAAACTCCGGGTAAAATTACGAACCCAACTAAAACTCCGGGTAAAATTACGAACCCAACTAAAAGTCCGGGTAAAATTACGAACCCAACTAAAAAGTCCGGGTAAAATTACGAACCCAACTAAAACTCCGGGTAAAATTACGAACCCAAGTAAAACTCCGGGTAAAATTACGAACCCAAGTAAAACTCCGGGTAAAATTACGAACCCAACTAAAAAGTCCGGGTAAAATTACGAACCCAACTAAAACTCCGGGTAAAAAATACGAACCAAACAAAAAAGTCCGGGTAACATTTAGAACCCAACTAAAAATCCGGGTAAAAAAATACGAACCCAACTAAAACTCCGGGCAAAAATACTAACCCAACTAAAAAGTCCGGGTAAAAAATACGAACCCAAATAAAACTCCGGGTAAAAATACGAACCCAACTAAAACTCCGGGTAAAAAATACGAACCCAACTAAAACTCCGGGTAAAAAATACGAACCCAACTAAAAAGTCCGGTAAAAAATATGAACCCAACTAAAACTCCGGGTAAAATTACCAACACAACTAAAACTCCGGGTAAAAATACGAACCCAACTAAAACTCCGGGTAAAAAATACGAACCCAACTAAAACTCCGGGTAAAAAATACGAACCCAACTAAAACTCCGGGTAAAATTACGAACCCAACTAAAACTCCGGGTAAAAAATACGAACCCAACTAAAAAGTCCGGGTAAAATTACGAACCCAACTAAAAAGTCCGGGTAAAATTACGAACCCAACTAAAACTCCGGGTAAAATTACGAACCCAACTAAAACTCCGGGTAAAATTACGAACCCAAGTAAAACTCGGGGTAAAATTACGAACCCAAGTAAAACTCCGGGTAAAATTACGAACCCAACTAAAACTCCGGGTAAAATTACGAACCCAAGTAAAACTCCGGGTTAAATTACGAACCCAACTAAAACTCCGGGTAAAATTACGAACCCAACTAAAACTCCGGGTAAAATTACGAACCCAACTAAAAGTCCGGGTAAAAATACGAACCCAACTAAAAAGTCCGGGTAACTCAAGACTCCGGGTAAAATTACGAACCCAACTAAAACTCCGGGTAAAATTACGAACCCAACTAACAGTCCGGGTAAAAATACGAACCCAACTAAAAAGTACGGGTAACTCAAGACTCCGGGTAAAATTACGAACCCAACTAAAACTCCGCTTAAAATTACGAACCCAACTAAAACTCCGGGTAAAATTACGAACCCAACTAAAAGTCCGGGTACAAAATACGAACCCAACTAAAAGGTCCGGGTAAAATTACGAACCCAACTAAAACTCCGGGTAAAATTATGAACCCAACTAAAAGTCGGGGTAAAAAATTCGAACCCAACTAAAAAGTCCGGGTAAAATTACGAAACCAACTAAAACTCCGGGTAAAATTACGAACCCAACTAAAAAGTCCGGGTAAAATTACGAA